>PVJI01007141.1:0-80559 GCA_004026765.1 Micronycteris hirsuta
TTCTCTTAATTTCAGATAGTCACATGTTATGAACACATCCCAGCATCTTGGGCAAGTACTTGGTTTGGGCTTCTTAGTCCCTGAAGCACAGGCAATTTGCCAAGGAAGAGCAAGGGCAGGGCCATGGCTGGAGTCCCCTGGACACCTGAGGGTGCAGTTTCCCAATGACACTGGAGTCAAATGCCTCTAGTGCTGAATTAGGCCAGGATCATTAATATGTAAGGAAGGGACTCCCAAGAGTATTTCTTTCTTAAACAAGAACTGTCTTCCTGGGGCAGCCCACACAACTGGAATTCTTTCTGCCTCATTGAAGGGCTCATTGGTACTCCTCCTCCTTGGGTTTCTGAAAGAATGGCCTTTAAAGATGCGGTTCAAGAAAAATAGGATTCCCTTCTATATTGAATTCTTTTTCTTGCTTCATTTCTTTAGCTCTATTACTCAGGGTTACAAAGAAAAGAGCAACCACATCCACAGAAATTCCAGAGGGACAAAAGCTTCAGAGGATTGGCTGTCTCTTTCTATGAACAAGGACCAAATACCCGGGGACATTGTAAAGCCAGAAGTCAAGATCGTTATCCACAATCAGGAAGTATTTCCGAATTCCTAATTAAACCTTAACATGGTGCGAGTTCGGCAAACATGTGATGGATGAATGAAAGGGTGGATGAACAGATGGGTGGATAGCTAATTGAACTAATGCTGAGGGCAGCTCTCGACTCAATTTTCCTTTGCTGCAGGGACAAAGGTGGAGGAGAATTTTCTGGTGTCATCAAGCAGAGCTAGGGCTGTTTGGGGAATTTGGGTTCAATACCCAGGAGGTGTCTGGGGGGCTTACTAGTCCCCCTTCAAAGACAGAAGGGA
Organism: Micronycteris hirsuta; assembly: GCA_004026765.1. Taxonomy (NCBI): domain Eukaryota; kingdom Metazoa; phylum Chordata; class Mammalia; order Chiroptera; family Phyllostomidae; genus Micronycteris; species Micronycteris hirsuta. The sequence continues at coordinate 862 of PVJI01007141.1, forward strand.
ATTGAGCTTCTTGTTGCTGATCATGCCACTGGGTTGAACACACATGAGTGTTCCCTGACTCATACCCATGCACAGTGTCCTTTGAGCTATTTTTATTCTTTATTCTGTATCCATAGCATTATTTCTCCAACCCTCAATGACTGGGCTTACTTAATTATACTTCATATATATCTTCTCCGGTGGTTTTATTGCCTTTTATTGCTCTCATTGGTCTATTTATGCCACAGAATAAAAACAATACATGCTGAAAAGGACAGTGTGTTTTCTGCATGAGGACAAGAGTCATAATTGGTTTTGATTGTTAAACATTGAAAACAGGCCCTGTCATCTCTATTGAAATTCAGTGAAATGAGAAAACAATGTTCTGACTCTGAATGCATACTCCATATTGCTTAAGTAGAGTAATTGTAAAGGGATAAGTGGAGAAAAATGGAAGGAAAAATAAGTGCCATGATGCAGCACAACGGAGAAGCAGGAGCGCTGATCCTCGCAGTACCACGAACGAGCCGTGTCCTTGAGCCCCTCTGCCCTTGTTTCTTCATCTGCAAAAATAAGGGGACAACCCCTGAGCATCCCTTCCTAATCCAAAGCCTTGCTTTTCCTGCCAGAAGCTCGCCATTGACTACCATTGCTGGCTTTTCAAAGAAAAACTACTACAAAATCCTTTTTCAGGCAGAAACTAGTTGTATTTTCCCTCTTTCTTTGACTTTATCATACCTTCCTTTCAGCCCCAAGCCATCTGTTTTATTTCAGGTTTTTCAATGTTGTTTTTCTGGCTGCCCTTGACTTTGTCTTCCCCTTGCCCCCATTCCTGGGGCTTACTGCACTGTCAATCTCAGGGAAAACTGGGTTACAAGAATTGTGAACGCTTATACTAAGTCAGAACAGGTAAATAACACGTCCACGGAAAAGGTACTTGAGGTATTTGCCTCTGAGGTAACTGTCATCAGCCAAGGTTTCACATGGGCACTTTCTAATGTTTGAGTTTTTTAAATGGAGCCTTTATGAGAATGTTTTCGACCCAGCGGTTCCCCTCCAGGAATGCGCTTGCGCAGGAGCGCACAGCTATAGGCTCTGCAGCACCACCTGGAAGAGCCAAACCGGGAACAAACCTAAGTGCTCTGCGCAGCGTGTAGTACATGTCAGTACTGATCGTTAGCATTGAGCTAGACTGGGAGTCCTTGCTGCCAACACAGTCATTAGCACCTCGCGTTTGTATAACGTCTCGTCATTCATAATAAGCTTTTCACACATTATTACGTTTGGATTTCCTAACGACCCTGTGCTGAGACCACCCTGCCCTCAGTTGAAAAACCTGAAGGCCAGCATCCTACCGAAGAGGTTGTGGCTTTCAGGGGGAACCCTGGTCTTCCGATGCTTGGTCCTAGGTTCAGACTTCGGTCCTAATCAGGCAATCAAAAAAACATGAATTTATTATCACAAAAGTAATCAAACTGTTGCTGAAACTCCTTTAAACTCTTCAAGGTTCTCAGAAACAGATCAAGGAGCATATACTTCGCTATGTAACAAGGCGGAAATCAAATCAAGAAGCCTAATATTGAGTTCCAGCGACCCAGAGTGGGATTACCCTTGTCCTGATCTCGGGGAACCTGTGATCCAGACGCACAGCTCACGGGTGGACCCACCTCACAGGCTCCCCCTTCTGGCCTTCTCACGGGCACTGAAGGGGGTCTCAGCTGTGTTCTGAGGGGTGAGGTTGTGAAGTTCCAAGATGGGGGCAGGGGTAGGCTATTGTACTAAAAATCAAGAAAACACGTTGCTGCGAAAGAAAGCACCTGAAGTATGTTTAGTGTTTTCCATTAATTTTTTTTCCTCCTTGCTCTTTTCTTTTTTTTTAAATTGTAGTAAAATAAATATAACATAAAATTCACCACGTTAACTATTTTAAAGTGTGCAATTCTATGGCATTTAGTACACTCATGATGTTGAGTAACCATTACTGCTGTGGAATTCTAGGACATTTCATCACCCCCCAAAAGAAATCCTGCACTCATTAGTGATTAGTCTCCACTCCCCCCACCTGCCAGCCACTGGCAACCGCTAATCTGCTTTTTGTCTCTTAGGGCTTGCCAATTTTTGATATAACTTATATTTGGAATCCTACAATGTGTGGTCTTTTATAACTGAGAATGATGTTTTCAAGGTTCATCCATGCTGTAGCATGGATCAAGACTTCGTTCTTTTCATGACTGAATAATATTCCATTGCAGAGATATACCACAATCTATTTATCAGTTTGTGGGTATTTGGGTGGCTTCCACATTTTGGCTGCTATGAACATTCCTGTGCAAGTATTTGTTTGATGAACCATTTTCTTTTTTCTTTTTAATTTTTAAAAAGAGATTTTATTTATTTTTAGAGAGGGGAAGGGAAGGAAAAAGAGAGGAAGAGAAACATCAATGTGTGGTTGCCTCTCGTGCATCCCCCAGGGGGGACCTGGCCTGCAACCCAGGCATGTGCCCTGACTGGGAATCGAACCAGCGACCCTTTGGTTTGCAGGCCGGTGCTCAATCTGCCGAGCCACCCTATCCAGGGCCCATTTTCTATTCTTTGAAGTACATGGCTAGGAGTGTAGTTGCTGGGGCAGATGGTAGTTTTGTTGAATTTATTGAAGGTGTTTTATTTTTATCAAAGATAAATTTCAGCAAAATTTATCTTGGAATAGAGAGTATGAGCTTTTGGACCAGAGAAACCTGACTGAATCCCAGGTCTTTGACCCAGCCCAGCTGGCTGACCCTGTTAACCTTTCCCCTGCCCAGGCCATGGAAGGGCAATACTTTGGCCACGCCAGCAATACTAGTAAGCAATTCCGTGCGGGGTGCTTTACAAGGTCCCAGAGTGAAAAAGACAAGAGGAATTTCTCACAGCAGCTCTCACAAACATCACGTCAATCAGTGTGCAGCCCTGTGAGCCAGCCAGCATCATCATTTCCTACATAGTTAAAAAGTGTGCTAGGAAGAGATGGTCACTATTAAAACGGAGCAAACCAAGCCGATCCAGCAAGCAGCAGATTTAGTGAGTCCCCATCCATCATCCCTGGCCAGGGACTTGGTTATCTTAAGGCACATTGCTGGGATGCCTGGACACCTGCATGTCGGCCTCCCTTTGTGGCTCCTTTTCTCTAGCTAATTGTTCAAGAATATCCCTGCTGATCCCCTATCTTTGCTGGCTATGGTCTTTTATGGCCCCTGATAGGATCCCAGACCACCCCCTGGTATGTAAAAGTTTTAGACAACTTAGGGTCTGTGAAAACAGAAGCCAATCTTGGCTCCCAAAAGGCTAGGACGGTTGGGGAAAGGCAGGGTCTGGCTCAGTTGTGTTGTTTACCCTGGACGGCAGGAAGAAAAATGAGGTTCTGGAAAACATGGGTGTAAAAAAACCTGTGCTCCTGCCATGGACGGAGGAGGGGATTTGGGGATTTAGATAAACCTGGGCCGGAATGCCCTTCTGATTTTATCCATCTCGTGAAAGGAACCCAGGAGTCGTAAGAGGCCACAACCTCTGGGAGCGCATATTGGTGTCTCACCACAGGTGGGGAAACTGAGGCGCAGAGAGGCTACACACCAGTTCCCACAGCTGGACCACACTGGGAAAGACCACTCCAAACCAAAAAAGCTGGAGCCCTCACTTCAGCCAGGTGGCTGAAGAACCTTTCCTCAGGCCTCTCGTCAGGGCCCAGGCTGCTGTGATAGCCCAGGGCCTGTGGGGAGAACGCCAGGCCTCCCACACAAACGCGGACGAGAAATAGGTGCATCTCTCTGTTCGTGACTCTCTAACTAACACTGATGTTTCTTTCCGTTATCAACGTAGGCGACGAACTACAAGAATGTTGGCAGAACCTGGGACTTTGTTACTGAGGTTGCAAATATTTTCATATCATACTCCAGTTACTGCACATGACTCAAAATATCATTCATACTTATCACTGTTTCAGAATTAAGGCAGCTTTTAAGGCCTGCTACTAAATCTTATTAACTGCATTAGTAAAAGAACTGATATATTTTTGTCATAATTTGTTTTAAAAATATATATTAATAACTGTATCATAATTGTTTTCTTTTGTGGTCACATTATATCTAATATAAATATGCACACTTACATGCATCATACACACACATATATATCTATATATACTTTTATGCATTTTAACACATTATTTGGCACATTATTTGCAATAGCTACAAGATAGAAGCAACCCAAGTGTCCATCGATAGATGGACGAACAAACAAAATGTAGTATAAACATATTACAGAATATTATTCAGATTTAAAAAGGAAGGCAGTTCTGACAGATGCTGTGACTTGGATGAAGCTTAAGGACATCATTACACCAAGTGAAATAAACCAGCCGCAAGAGGACAGATGCTGTATGATTCTCTTACAGGAGGTGCCTGGCGTGGTGAGACGCAGGGAGACAGAGCGGAACAGTGGTTGTGGGGGGTTGGGCGGAGGGGGAGTGGGGCGTTCGTGTTTAAGGGTAGAGTTTCGGTGCTGCAAGATAAAGACAGTCTGTGGATGGTACCACAACAGTGTGAGTATAAGTGATGCCACATTAAAATAGGTTAAGATGGTAACTTTTGTTATGTGTACTTACCAAAATCAAAATTTAAAAAGAGGTGATTTGGCAAAGGAATCCACAGAAGTGGCCAGACCGCCAAAGGTGTTTGTGGCACAGGAGAAGTTAAGAATGTTGCTCTTTATGAAACCATGGAAACCGTGCAGTTAGCGATCCAAGAGGGTCTGTGCCCCGCCTCCCACACGCCGAGCTTCCATGGCTCCCTGCTGCGGGCAACATGGAAGGAGTCCAGGAGCCTGAGGGCCTATTTCTACCACCTAGTAGCGGGGTGACCTTGGGCAAGTCACGTAACCTCTTTGAGCATCCATCCTTTCCAGATGGAAGTGTCACCCTGGCCCCTCCGCCCTCCTGGGGCCATGGAGAGGAGCACAGGAGGCGGCGGCACCTGTGACCATCCTCACCGTCTACCTTGCCCGGGTTTTTCCTCCTGACTCCACTCCGCTGCCTGAAATGCTGCCCCATGCCCTCAGCCAGAGGAATCCTCCCGCATCCTGCCCTTGACAAAGCAAAGCCTTCTGACCATTCTGGCCGAAAGTGATGGCTCCAAATCCACCTTCAGTTAGTGGGTGATTTTCCGCAGGTAAAAAATCCTCTCCTCTCCCCTCTCCTTTAGACCAGCAATTAAGAGCAAGGGCTTTGGAGTTAGAGTCTGGGCATGAACCTTGGCTTTGGCGCTGACCCACCGCTGTCTGTCCTGGGTGCAGAGAAAGCTGCTTCACCTCTCTGAGCCTCAGTTTATTTATCTATAAAAGCTGATAATAGCCACTTCACTACAATTGTTATAACAGCTAAGTGAGATAAACATAAAATGCCTGATACATAGTAGATACTAAATAAATGATAGTACTTTTATTCTTATTACTCTTGGACATGGATGGAAAATGTGTATCCCTCACAGAATCTTGGACATAATAATAATAATTTACCAGGCTCACAGGCTCATAATAAATATTAGATACATGGAGGAGGAGAGAGAGATATAGTTTACAAATTATTTGTCCAAGATCATTACTCGTGGGCTTCATACCACCATGCAAGGTGAGCTAAGCAGGTATTAGGACCCCCTGGCATGGAGGCAGAGCCTAGCTTCTAAATGTCCTATTCCAGACTCAGCCTCTCTGAGTTCACACTCTGGTAAATGACCTAATTTTCTAATCCTTGACGTGGCAGCTGGAAAATGAGGACCAATCATGAATGTCTCTTGATGCCTTCCTGCCCTACTCCGGGGCAGAACCTCCTCCTCCTTCCTGACCGGCTGTGATCTCTAAGCACACCCACTCAGGATTCCTCTCTTCCACCACTCCTGGGTTCCCTTCCAGGGCACCCAGACCAGGGTGCACTCTCCTCTGGCTGGCGCCAGGGCTGGGACACCCACAGCCAATCAAGGACCTGACAGGCTGGGCAGGGTCAGAAATATCTGCTCTTTCATCACACCCCTCTGTCCCCTACCCAGAGGCTGGCAGCGCAGCTGGGAGGTAATTAAAGGCCACCAGAACCGTGCTAACTGGATCTGTTTGCCAGGGCCACTCAGGGGGAGGGGGCAGCCCTCAGGAGGCCAGCCAGCAAATAGGTCATCAGGTCAGTGGGTCAAGGCATCACCTTCGTCATTCTGTGCCTACCCCTATCTCATTATCCAGTCAGCACGATCTCTGGTTCATTCTTCATGCATTCACTTGGGCACATTTCTCCATATTTTCAGCATGCATTTATACCCCAGTTTAAGGCAGTTTGCAAAGATAGTGATGATGATGGTGGTGGTGGCGGCGGCAGTGATAGTAATTAGCTAATATTAGTTGAGGCACTTACACTACATCAGACCTCGTGCTAAGCATCTTATTGCCTCTTGTTATTTATCTTCAAAACTCTAAGACGTGTTATATTAACATTATTCTTGTTATGCCAAGAGAAATGAGGGACAGAACACAGCTAATGAGCAGCAGGATCCTAGACAGTTTGCTCCACAGCCCGGTTCTCCACATCTCCACTGCGCTGCCTCCTACCTGGGTGTGAAATGCAACCACAATAAATGGTTCGGAGTTAGACAAACCATTAAAACAACAAGACGCCGAAAACACAAATCCATACATTCCAGCCCTATGTGCACAATCTTGGACAAGCCATCAAATTCTCTGCTGCATTTTTCCCACTTTAACTGAGATAATGTTGCCTATCCTGTCAGATTGTTGTTAGGAGTAAGTGCAATAAAGATGCAAAACACTGGGTACATAGTACATACCTAATAAATAACAGTCCCCCGTGTTGATCCTAAACCGGGACTCTTCGGCTTTGGCCATCTTGGGAAAGAATTTTGTTTCAGAGCGAACACCACTCTGAATGGAACACCCACAGTATCAGCAGAAAGCCGGAGGCGGAAGGGTGAGGGTGTGTGGAGGGGGAATCAGCAGTCTGTGCTGGCCTTGGCCCAGTGGCTCTTCTCAGACACTGTGGAATTGGACGGAAGAGAGATTGGACCCGATGGAGAGCAAATTCTGGATTCCTGGCACCTTATTTGGGATTTGCAATTACTCGCATTCACAGACACAGAACAGAGGATGAGAAGGTGAAGTACCAGCAGACATGTTCTCTTGGCCTGGTGATGGGAGTGCAGGAGATGGAGGGTGAAGGGGAGGCAACGGACATTGGGAAACTGGAGCAGAGCCAAGTCTCCTTCTGTAGGCTCAGTGGAATCTATGCAGCCTCATGAATCCTTCGAACGAACAGCCTGGCTCTTCACATCGGTTCCCGTACCTGCACTATGCCCATCGAGCTACCAGCCCCACCAGGCCAGTCCAGGTCTCTCCGTCGCCCCACCTTGCCCAGTTCAGCCTCCAAATGCCAATAACACGTACTCCCTGTCAGCAGATCGTTGGCCTGTGGTCTCTCCTTTTCTCTCTCCTCTTTTTTCTTTTTCATGACTCTATAAAGAATTACAGTTCCCTTCAAGAGGTCAAAAGCATTCTTCATGGATGGCCTCAGCCAAGAACAGCCTTGCACATGGCCTGCCGCACACCCTGTTGGGGCCAACTTTAGCCACGGTGCAGTGTGCCGCAGAGGAGACCTGGGAGAGAGAGAGCAGGGTTGGGTTCCAGAAGGGAGACTATAAATGCAGGCTGAGTAGACACACAGCTGAAGGTTCTCGCTGGGGATGATTAATCTGCAAGCCACTTTCCTCTCAGAGTGCGGCCTCAAGCCACCTGCATCCGAATCTCTGGGAGTGTTGGTTAACACACTACGCAGACACACTGAATCACATTCTCTGGAGGGGGACCCCATAAGGCTCATTGCTAAAACAGCCCTACCCCACGATTCTGATGAATGCTACCGTTGAGCCACTTCAATTTAGGATCGGTTCCCCTTGGCGTCTCATCAAACTAAATGCCCACTTTTCCAAAGTGGGTCGGTCATTTTCATGCTTCAGGGGCCCGACTTCTCACACCTCCACCGTCACACTCACTTACCCCTCCACATCCCTGTTATTGTCCCACATCTGACTTGTCGAGCACACGAGCCTCAAGCCGAACCTAGTATTTTAAGAATAAGACCCAGAAATAAGAATTCCAAGGAGGAAAAAAAATACAAAAATAAAATACTCTGTAATCATAGTTTCTTGCATGGGGGAATATAAAAATGGATATGAAAGGGCTCTTTCATCTCGACTTTCTATAAATGTTTAAAATAGGGTTGGTGATAATTAATGTTTCTATAAGTATATGCTTAAGAAGTCGTTACAATCAGCCTTTGTCTGCTCGGAGTTGGCAGCCTGCACCCACTGCGCTTCAGAGGGGGATGTTTGAGGGTCATTTCACATTGCCTCACTCCTGGCAATTCGAGAGCCGCTATAATTCTGCCAAAGAACATAGAGGGTTTCCCAGTCAAGTTCCATCCTGATTTTGATTATTGTTTATCTCCAGTCCCTGTCTGAATAGTCGTAGTAAAATAGAGGAAGTTTTACTCCTGCATCTGAGGTCAGCTTGTAATGAACCATGGTTTCAATTGCATGAACAGCTGCTTCTTTTATAAGCAAGGAGGGTTCACTTACAGTTCAGGGTAACACAGAAATAATTTAAAGAACAAGGACGCTTCTATTCATTTCTTTATTTTTTTATGTTTTTGAAACATTTTGACATTTGAGTGGCTGTAGAATGTGGATTATTGACTAGACTCAACAGGGGGAAAAAAGCCAATAAAGTTAAAAAAAGAAATATAATATTTCTTGACCCACCCCTCCCCTAATCATTATATAAAAATTTAATTTGTATAGAGAGAGTTCAAGTAATTGACCACACATTTTTAAAAACGGTACATTGGATGTTTAACAATTTTTACACCAAACACCTTCAAAAAAAGTCCAAAAATAAAATAAACTCCACTCCTCAAAAACAAACCAAAAAGACCCCACTACAATGTGAACTAAAAATTGACTTAGTTTAAAAATGAATTACAAGAGTATGTCTCCTCCTCATCCCCAACTGGACATAAGATGGGACATTTTAGGCTCGCATACTTATGTTGTAAACATGCCTGGCACTCAGCCAACAGTGGTGTGGCATGTGCCATTGTGTTCCAGACCGGCAGGGCCTTGCAGGTCCCCTGGCCAGCCTCCCACCTACAGGAGAGATTGCTGCCGCCACTTCCCTGAACGCTGGTCGTGCAGACCAGTGACTAAATAAGCATGTCCGGTGTTGGGGACAGCACCTTCCAGTGGGTCCAGTTCTGCTCATCATTATTCCTCTCTTCAAGTTGACATTATCTCTCAAAATAAAGAAAATACATGTATCTGTGGCCCCAGAAATACCAGTTCTAGAAATTCATCCAACAGATAGACTTGCCCGTGTGCAAAGTGACATGATGAACAAAGTTCCACCTTGCAGCTCTGTTGGGAAGCAACCCAAATAGAAGACAGTTAATAAGTTCTGGTACACCCCTGCACTACGGCACTCTGTCAGAGCCAGCATACAATGATGGTGACAATGAGCCAGGCCCTGTTCTGAATCTTTGGAATGTATAAATTTATTTAATCCCTATGTCTATTATACTTTCGTGCAGATGAGAAAACTGAGGCAAAGAGGGATTTAGTAACTTGCCCAAGATCTTACAGCTAGTACATGATGGAGGTGGCATTTCAAACCAGGCATTCATTCATTCGACCACTCAAGAAATATTTATTGTGTGCCTCCTGTAAAACACCCCCTGTGGCACTAGAACACAGTTTTTGTTGCCATAGGGTTTGCGCTCCACTGGGGAAGATGAATGATGAAAAAGAAATGTGTACCTGTCGTGCTGGGTCCTGCTCGGGAGAGAGGTAATGCAGGGTGGGAGGCAGAGGATGGTGAAGGGGCGACGTTTTAGATAAGGTGGCCTTTCTGTTTCACAGATCCGGGTGCAGCAAAGGAGCAAGCTGCAAGCTAACCAAGGGCAGTTTGAATCCAGAACAGTCATTCTTTCCAAATAGGACTGAAAGCCTCTCAGCTGTGAACACAGCCAAGGCTGCTCTGTGCACAGGTTTGGAAAGTTCTCCAAAGCATATTAGGTTTGTGTGAGATGGTGTGGACGGCACACAGTCGCTTCTGGATACATGCACACATGTCATAATTGTAAACGCAGACTCTCTGGACAGACACAGAGGAAACAGAACAGAGGCCGCCTTCAAATCTGGGCAAAAGGAGTGAGACCTACTTTTATGATATGCCTTTTTGTGCGTTTTGTATTAAAATTTTATTATGGCCCTGGCTGGTGTGGCTCAGTAGACTGAGTGCCAGCCTGTGAACCAAAGGGTCATCGGTTTGATTCCCAGTCAGAGCACATGCCTGAGTAGCAGGCCAGGTCCCCAGTAGGGGGTGCTCTAGAGGCAACCACACACTGATGTTTCTCTCCCTCTCTTTCTCCCTCCCTTCCCTTCTCTTTAAAAATAAATAATAAAATCTTAAAAAAAATTATTATGAATTGTTTCTACAAAAGAATACATGCCACATATATGAAAGGTACATAGTATTATTTTTAGAAATCATAAGTACCAACCAGCCCTGCCGGAGAGTGCACCTCTCCACTAGACCATCCTCAGCTCCGCAGCGGCCCTGTGGGCAATTCTTCCACCCTGTTCTCGCGGGTCCCCCCACTTCCCCAAGTGTCACCTTCCTTAATTTCATGCCTATTGTTTTCTTGCTGTAACACCTTTATTCTCTTTTCATACAACCTTTATTGAGATATCATTCACACACCATATAATTTACTCACATAAAGGGTACGGTTTGATGGTTTTTGCTATATTCATAGAAGTGTGCAACTATCACAATAATCAATTTTAGAACATTTTCATTACCCCCAGCGAAGCTCCATATCCATTAGTCATCACTCTCCATTCCTTTCAAGGGTCCCCCACTCCAGTCCTAGGCAACCAGAAATCTAATTTCTGTCTCCATGGATTGATTTATTCTGGAATTTCCTATAAATGCAATTATCGTAACTAACATCTTTCACTTAGCCTAATGTATTCAAAATTCATCCCCGTCGCTGCATGTATCAGAGCTTTGTTTATTTTTGTTACTAAATAATGTTTTATTGCCCGGACAGACCGTATCTACCAGTCGAAAGTGAGTCAGGTTGTGTCCCGCTGTTGTGTATTACGAATAATGCTGTCTTTTACTATCTTTTTAAAAATAATTTAAAATGATTTTTAAAAAATATTTTATTTATTTATTTATTTATTTTAGAGAGAAGGGAAAGGAGGGAGAAAGAGAGAGAGAGAAACATCAATGTGTGGTTGCCTCTCATGTGGCCCCCACTGGGGACCTGGCCTGCAACCCAGGCGTGTGCCCTGACTGGGAATCGAACTGGCAACCCTTTGGTTTGCAGCCTGCGCTCAATCCACTGCGCTACGCCAGTCAGGGTATCTTTTATTGCCTTTTAAAAATTTTTATTATATTGATATATCTTTAAGCAATATATTGTTTCACCTGGCTTGGTTTTGAGTTTATAAAATTGTAGCATCCACAACTTCTTTTGTATCGACATTCGGTTTCTAAGCTCTTTCCATGCTGTTGCGTGTATTTGCAGTTTTTTACTCCCGTCACTATATACCATTCCACTGTATGAAACTACGACAATTTATTTATCCATTCTCTTGTTGCTGGGCATTTGGTCATTTCCAGTTTGAGACTCTTATGTCTTTCCCAGAGCATTCTGGTACACATCTCCTGGTGTGCGTGGGTGAGAATTTCTCTGGGGCATATCCTACAAGGTGGATGGCCAGGTCACGGAGTATGTGAATTGTCACTTCTTCCAAATGGTTCTGCCACCAGCACTGTGTAAGCATTCCTACTGACCCACACCCTAAGTTAGTGTTAACACCTTTTGCATTTTGTAGTATGTGCTTACAATACTTCTTCCAACAATCTGGCAATTTTAAAACTTTCTCATTCAGAAGTCAAGTCTGCCTTCCTGGAACCCAGCCGCTGACTCTCGCTTTTTCATTTTTGGCGCTAACAGAGCAAATCTGAATCCCACAGTCTGAAGTGCCAACCTTCCACACCTTTGAAGACAATTACCTTATCTGTGGAATCCTGATTTCTCCCACACACCTAGATATGTCAAGTGAGAAGACAGAGAAGTCAAGGTTGGATGTGGAGCAGAATTTCCTGGTTCCTGGGAAGGCTTGACAGGATCTGTTCCGAAAGCGGTTCTGTGGGCAGTAAGTTCGGGAATGCTGGGCTAACTGAAGTGAGGACATTTTCTTGGCTGCAGGACTTCTCAGAAGTAGTTCCCATTATGAATTTCTGAGCGAGGTCATAGAATTTCACAGAGCACCTTTTGAGAAACACTTAGGTCAAACTGGTCTTGAGAAAAAAGCGGTGACTTGGTCTTTGGTTTCCTTGACCTACTTTCATCGACTCCGTCAATATTTTTGTGCCTTCCTCCTCTCCATCCCTGCCTTTACCACCCGAAACATTTCTCGCAGAAAAAAATTTCTATCAGGCATTTAAACTTGCGTGGATTTTTATTCAAGTCCTGTCTTTCTGAGGAGGTTCAGCTCTCAGCCCCGGAACCGAAGCTCTGAGTCTAGACCAAAAAGACTTTCAGAAAGAAAAAGTTACTTCAACAAAAGCACTGAAAGCGTTTTCCTTCTCTCCTAATTTCCGCTCATTGCTGTGGTCAGGAAATGCAGGTCCAATTGCTAAAATCAAGTGAAATGCTGCATAACGAGGTGTTTTGTCAGTGGTCAGGGGCAAGTAGTCTGACGACAGGGACTGTCGTTCGTTTAATAATACCTAACATTTCCACTTTACAGATAACGTGATATTTAACCTCCTGACGACCTTGAGAAATAGCAATTAGCCGCATGTTACTGATGAGGAAACTGAAGCTTATCCAAATCATGCAGCTCTGGAAGTTTCTGTCTGACCCCAAAGTCTGCATACTCAACTCCTCGCTCACCCACCTTCATGGTCAAGCTCGGGCCTTGTCAATTACGGCTTTAGAGCCTGCTGAACGTAAACCACCGCCCACCACCATCCCCCAAGTCAAAAGCACAGCAGCCTTCAAACTGGCCCTCCTATTTTTGTGGAATACTAAGTGTTCCACCTCCTTCTGCACCCACTTGGGACTTCAGCACATAATTCTTAGTTAGCCTCTCTCTGACAAGAACATGCTGGGCTTAATTGTTTGGCCTCTTACACTTTTCTACAGTCTCAGCCACCCTCTCTTAGAGCAATTAAACCAAATCTTACTATCTGCACTTTGCTCACTCCCTTGATTCCATTCTAAGGAGAAATCTGCTGAATCTGCTGATCAGATTTATGTTCTACCGTGAGCTCAGCTGAAAATTACCCAACCCACCAATGGTCCACCAGGCCCAAGCCTACCCTGAACCCAGGTATTTGGGTTTAGATATGGACTCAGCAGTCAGGGATGCGAGGGGATCCAGATTGGGTAGTTCTTCTCTCTCCATTTTGTTTTTATTTGTCTTCACAGACTCCTAGGGGTTTAAAAATAATACTAAGGCTGAGTTCCTGGATCCAGTTTTGGCTTCTTGAGGGTTGCCCCCCTCTCCTCACTTTACACAGGACACAACACTGTGGGGTTTAGGAGCAACCACAGGTATCCCCAAAGATTGTGATCTGAGAAGAAATATCACCACAATAGTAAACCAGTTTCAGAGTGTTTGTCCCCACATTCTGCCTTCTGGAGGAGTCTGCCTCATTCTCAGGTGCTGCTGTCCCCAGTGGTCATTTCTAGACCATCTGATGCTGGCCACCACCAAATGGACCAGGAGCGACATCTGACCCAGTGAGACAATCCATAATCCAGCCAGCAACGTATACCTCCTATGGCATGGATTTAAAAAATGAGTCAGACCAGTCAGGCTTGCCCCTTGAGAATTTAAACTGAGAGCCTCCAAGGGAAATTATCAGGGGACAGTGGTGATGGAACACCCCTCGGAAAGCCAAGCAGAACTGAGCTGGGGGTGGCCATGGTGGCCTGTGTGCAAGGTGAGATTTGTGGGAGAGGGGACATTGAGAACACACAGAAAAAAACAAGGAGAGGAGGGAGGAAGAGTAGATGCCCTGAGAAAAGCTGAGAAGCCATTAAAGAAGGAGGAGAGAGAGGAGAAGAGAGGAGGGGAGGGGAGGGGAGGAGAGGGGAGGGGAGGGAAGAGAGAGAACACGTGCTGCTTCTCAGAGGCAAGCCCCTGTCCCGGGTGGCTCTGGGGTTTCCCACTCTCGTCCCAGGGAGGGCGGCTGTGCTGGGGTCTGGCCCAGAGATCTGCCATGTTCTCTTTCGGGGTTCTCTGAGTCAGGCCTCTTTTCTCAAGCACACTCAAGCTGGTCTCTGTTCTTTGACACCAAAAGGCTTGTGAACAGAATCCCCCAAACTCTGAGGAGTCATGTCTACTGCCCCATCAGAGTTTGGCCAAAAACACCACTAATTTTTTTTAAATCCTGGAAGCCCCATTAAGAGTAGTAAACGCAGTTTTGTTTTAGCTTTTAAAAAGCAACATAGACATGCAAATATACACAATAATTTATATAGTGGATAATATACATACAGTCTTAAGAACAAAAAATGTATTATATGTAGCATTGTTTTTACACAACATTACTGTGTTTGACAGTTAACATTAAGGTTATACTTGTTTAGGCAGTCACTACAACTTGCCAATCTGATTCACCTCTAATATTTTATCTACTGAATGATAATGTCCAAGAGGAAAGTGCTTTTACATTTTTCGTATTTTCGGTCACTGCTGTGTCCCCAGTACCAGCACGTAAATATTTCATTCATAAATTTTAAATATCCATATTTAAATGGAGTTACAAGTTAATAATTTTAAAGGATTTTTCCATAGGAGATATTTGGTTTTTGTTTTGTTTTTTAGTATTTAATTTACCCAAATTGGGCAAAACCTGATAGTAAGAGAAATCATTCGATAATCATGGAGTCCTAAACATCGTTAATTTTTAAGGAGAAGCAGATGCTGAGGGCATTCATTGGGGGGAAGATCCAAGTAAGACATAAAGGAAGGAAAAATTCCAAAATGTATTAGGTATATTTTTGCCATTGAGAACTTGGTCTAAATTTTCTGAGTTAGCTTCCTCAGCTGTTTTCACTTTACCCGATGCTTGACTTTTATTGTTACACATATGCCTGAAGTGGTCATGGTGGGTGTCTGCACCAAACAGGGATAATCTGAAGAGACCGCGGGGTGCACTGCAGCAGCCCTGGATTCTGAGTCTTGGTAGAGAGACCCATCTCTGACCCGTCCCAGCCGTGGGACTAAGCTTGGATCTTAGCTCCCCCAACTTCTAAAACCGGTCAGAGAGGGGGCAGGACATCTCTCATTTCTTTTGAGAGCTAATCAT
Source organism: Micronycteris hirsuta (assembly GCA_004026765.1). Taxonomy (NCBI): domain Eukaryota; kingdom Metazoa; phylum Chordata; class Mammalia; order Chiroptera; family Phyllostomidae; genus Micronycteris; species Micronycteris hirsuta. Next base: position 16,315 of record PVJI01007141.1, read on the forward strand.
CCCTGACTCCAGACTTGCAGCTTCCACCAATCGATTCAGTGCTTTGCTGTATTTCTAGACCTAGACAGTTTCCTTCCTACATGGCAAAGATGAAGCTCTCAGAAGCTGGGGAGACAGGGGCTGGGCCCTGCCGAGAACCTGCCAGCCTGGCACAGGCAGGCCCTGCCTGGACGGCACCCAGACCACATTCCTGATCCAGACACCGGTGTCTGCGACATTTGAAAGTGCCTTTCCAACTTTAAGACCCAAGCTGTGGCTCAAGTATTTAATCCACTCCAATGCAGCAAGTATTACTTACATTGCAGACTTTGAACCAGACAGAAGAGATTTACCATCGTACGACTAGACTGACCAAGGAAAAGTTGCTTCCTGTTTCTTAAGTGTCTCTTTAATTTTTATTGTCTATTTTTAAGTCAAGATACAGCTACAGTGGGAAAGTTCCTAAAAGATCACCTGTCCTGAGGTTTCCATCTCCATTTCCAAATTAAATACGCCTGGGTATTTCTCTAAAAATTTGAATTCTGGGGCACGCTTCAGATTGACTGAGTCAGAAACTTGGGGGGCGGGGCCCTGCAATCTGTAGCTCAGGAAGCCCCGTGAGTGATTCTGATGAGCACCTAGGTTTATAAGACATTTCCACAAACCTTATCTTGGAATTCTGGAATATTCCTGTGGGAATGCAGTGCTCTGTGTAGTGGAGATCTGATTTATGAGAACTCGTTTTAGAGGAGACAGGAATAGCCACTCCAGGGGTGGAGCTGGAGATGTCACTCAGGGTGCGTTTTACCGCCCCCCTGCCAGGTCCCGGTGTGGTGGGAGACCTCAGTCTGAGGCCACTGGTGGTCAGGCCTGGGTCTTCTGGAAGGTTGGAATCCTTTTGCTGTTTCTGTTCCCAGGATGTGTGGCTGGCTGCCAGAGGCTCTCGCCACGGACCAAGACTCAAACATGGGTTCCACTGGATTGTGTTGAATAAGCCTCCATGCATTTGTTTTTAGCTATAAGCTTGCTTTTTCCCTAAACCTTTTATTTTGAAAATTCTCAAATCTACAGGAAAGTCGAATGCAGTAGTATAATGCATATCAATACACTCTATGTCTACAAAATTCAGTTAACTTTTTATCATATTTGTGCTGGGTTGTTCCTTTTCATCCTCCATTCTCTATGTATAAATACATTTTTCTCTCTCAGAAATCATTTGGAAGTCGCAGAGTTCATAACACTTTATAGCTAAGTATGTCTGCATTTATTTCCAAAGAACAGGGACACCGAGTTACATGAACATATTACCATCAGACTCGGGAAATTTAATAGCAATACAGTACTATCATGTAATATAGTTTCCTCTATATTTTTCTGTCTTTCATGATAGTGATATATTTTAAGCATATAAGCAAGTTATTTTGTAGAGTAGCCCTTAGATTTAGGTTTCATTGTTTCATCCTGATTAGTTTCAAGTCAAACGTTTTGGCAGGAATACTTGAGGTAACCTGTGTCTTCCGCAGTGCCCCAAACCAGAAGGCAATGCATTCAGTTGGTCTCTTCTTATGTGATGTTAAGTTTAGGTGATCATTCTTTCTTCTAATGAATGGACATCTATAAGATGATATTTTGAGACTGTGACTATCCTAGGCCCTAATGGTTTAACCCAGTGGTTGGGCATCCATTGAATTCTTACTTGTCTCTGTTATTAAGTGATGGAAAATGATGATTCCCTAATATCATTCCTTTTACATTTATTTGGTGGCATTATTTTATTAAAAAGAGTTTTCCCATTCTGTCCACACTTTATGGTTATTATTATTTAGTATCTCAGTGGACTAGTTGATCTTTTTTATTTGATTGATTTATTTATGACTTTCACTATTCTTTTTGATGCTCCAATTGACCCAGTTTAACCAATGTAAGCTCCTTCATACAGCTCCTATATTTTTTGATATTTCCTCTAGTTTTGATCACTTCCTTATTCTGAGTAATTTTTGGAGTAACAAGGCATCCAGACCCAGCTCATACTTTCTCTTCCCTAGCCCTGGGATTAGCCATTGCTCCAAGGAGCTCTAGTACTGTTCAGAGCTTGTTACCACTGGCATGTCAGTGTGTCTAGGCCTTCGGAGTGAGCAGAACCAAGAAGTACATATCTATTTTTAAAGTATACATTTGTACTTATATTTCTAATTCTAATCCAACACTGAGAGCTCTTCCTCTCCTTGCCCCATTCCATATCCATGTCTCCCTTCTCCCACAGGAAAATCCTGGTTCCCCGAAATACCAATGTATTGACTCATTTGCCACAATATACTCAAAATAGTTTAGGAATCGCGTCCCCACAATCACTACTGACCACAAACCACTGACAGAGGAGAATTATGCAGTTCGGCAATCTTTGGCCCACATCCCACCAAGTGTGTGCAGTAAGAGAACTGTGCTCAGAAGTTCCTTGGATGGGTTCTTTGTTTTCCTCTGCATGCTTATATTATCAACTTGATCTACAGATAGGCTCAACTAAGCTCTTAAGAAATAGTGAGCCCTGGCTGGTGTAGCTCAGTGGACTGAGTGTGGGCTATGAACCAAAGGGTCGCTCGTTCGATTCCCAGTCAGGGCATGTGCCTGGGTTCCAGGCCAGGTGTCCAGTGGGGGGCACACGAGAGACAACCACACACTGATATTTCTCTCCCTCTCTTTCTCCTTCCCTCCCCCCTCTCTAAAAATAAATAAATAAAATCTTTAAAAAAGAAAAAGAAATAATTGAGAACAAGTTCAAGGTTATAGAACTTAGAGGGCAAAGACCCATGTTGCTAATTCAGGGCTAACTCAAAAAAGCGTTCAGTTCCTAAGGCAGCAGTATGGGCCACATCCTGCTGGGAAAATGAACCCAAGACCCTTCCTTCTCCACGTGACACAAAACTATCAGAAGACAGCTTTGATTGGTGTGGGTTGGTTGGTTGGTCATTGTCCCACGAAGTGAGATGTCACTAGGTTTGATTCCCGGTCAGGGCACAAGGGACTTAAAGAGAGAGGGAGAAAAAGCCAGAGGAGAGAAAGAGAGAAAACAGAGATGGAGACAATGGCATAAAACAAGGTCTGTGTAGGGTCTTGAAAACCCAAACTGCATCAGTCTTGGATGAAGCTTCCCTGAATCCTCCTCTTTACAGAGTTGGGGAGTTTGAACTGGAGGATCGGCCCTGCTGTCTGGGCTAATTCGACAGTTGAGAGAAGCCCAGCAAGCTCTGGTATTCCACAGCTGCAGACATCAGCTAAGCCTGTGGTCCAGCTGCGGCGGGACAAACCTGAACAGTAGCAGCTGCGGGCATCAGGGTCGATGCCCGTGTTGTCAGGTGCCACAGGGTGGTGCTGGCGTCCCTGTAAGACTTCCTCCCTAGTTTTCTGGGTGTGAGTCAGCTCAAACTAGGGCTCTTCAATTATACGGGTCATGCCACAGGCAGGGAAGAGGAAAAAGAGCTGAGTCTATCCTTTCTATGTCTACTTTATGCTGTCATGGCCCAAAGAAAGCCACGAAATTCCACCTCTGGTTTGAGAGTGAGAAATCTGGGATAAAGGGCAGGAGCAGCTGAGGCTCCACCGTTCTGCAGATGCCCTTCCCCCACCCTCCACAGTCCTGCTCTCCACTGACAAGCCTGCTAAGGGAGGGCCATTCATCAGCTTTCAGGACCTGGTGGGCTGAAGAGCTCTCTTCACTCCCCTCCACCCACCTGCTCGCTGGAAAAGTTAATACACATTCTCTCTAAAGTAAAGACCCCGCTGTAATTTACAGTGTGATCTCTCCAAGAGAGGCATGTGTTTCAACAACAGACCCTTAGGCAGCAGAGGTTAGAGCAATCAGGGTGGAAATCCAAGCAGCCTTTCCAGGTAGGGTTGCTACTCGGGGGCAGAAGACTTTCAGGACTTTCTTCAAATCACGACATCGACCTCTTATAAGTCTGGCTCTGAACGGAATAACAAGATTTGGGGGATGCTTGGAAGATTCTGTTTCTTCCCAGTTAATTTAATTTTTGGAGTTACCATAAAGTCTGATGGCCTGAGTAAATTCAGGGGATACCATGAAATTGACTTCAGCAACTGTCAGATCAGAATTTCACACAATTACGCCCAAGAGATTCCTTCTAATCTCAGTGTCAGATCGAAGTATTTGTAGGGCCCAGGCAAAGTATAATATCCCGCTTCTTCCTTCCACCCCACACTTGCTTTTTGATAGGCAGTAAAATATTGTCATCGGGGTTTTTTTTGGTTATTTGTTCATCTGTTTGTTTTAAGGAGACAGGTAAGGGAAGGTGGAGCCGAAGACCCAGGGCAGAATGAAGATGGGGCTGGAACTGTCTTCTAAGCTCCCTGGTTTCCTTACCTGTGGCCAGGAGGCCCAGAGAGCCGCGGGCCCTAGAGAAGAGCGAGAGAAGGGAAGGCTCCAGCTGCACCATCTCTGGGAAAATAGGAAACCGAGAGACTAGCCGACGGTTTTCCTAATGGGAAAAAATTGTACTGAGAGACACTTTTGCCGTATTAGAGGATGTGGGAAGACTTAGCCAAAGGTTCAAAGAAAGCTAAACAGAGAAAAAAGTGGGCAGTAATTAGTCCCAGGAAACTAAAAAAGTTATACAAGAAAAAAAAAACACCATAATAGTACACCACTTGGCTCAACATTAAACAAGATGAACTGCGTTCGGTTTTTTAAAAGCTACAAGCTTGTTAGCATTACTTGACTTTTAAACTGTGTTCAATTATTATGTTGATAAAAAGTTAATTTGAAAAGATTTTAGTAACTTTAGCATTTTCTCAAATCCGTCAGAGTAACTAGATCAGTACCGACTTTGGTGTGGCCTTTGGCAAGAAGTTAGATCCTGATGCCCAGTGGTTTTGTTCTCCTGCTCATTTCCCTAAAAGGTTCAAGTTCAGAGCGAAGTCAGGGATTTGGAATGTGACATCAGATCATGTCTCCTTGGGATGATGGGAACATCCAGCCGTCACCCACAACTCAGGACATCTGAGAGCATCCGGGATGCGGGGAGCCTCGAGTTTCCCTGGCAGGGCAGCCATACGCCGAAAAGCTGTGGAGGGGAATCTAGTCCTGGCTCTGCCACCAGCAGGCCGAGGGTGCGGGCGGGGGGGAGCGCAAACAGTCTGTTCCACACACCCCACCCTTCACTCTGGGTTTCAGTTTGTTCAGCTCTAAATCGGATGGGGCAGGGACAGGGCACAAGACAATTAGCTACTTATTGTTCTGTTCAATCAAGACAATGATTGGGCACCTCCCACAGCCCTGCTGGTCACAAGAGTTAAGCCATGAAGCAGACCCACAAGGCCCTGCCCTCTGTGGTTTACAGTCCAGTGGGTGAGAAAGACCAGAACCGAGAGGGCCGAGGAAGACATCATTCAAATCATTGCAATAAAAATGATAAAGAACAGGGTATTGGGTGCTATTAGAAAGGAAGGCCAGGAAGGCCTCTCTGAGGAGCTGACTTTGGAGCTGAGGTCTGAGTGATGAGAAAAGGCAAAAGCGCCACGAGGAGAGGGGCTGCGGAGGAGCATGGGCAGGTTTACAGTGGGGGCGGTGCGACACGGACGAACTTGAGGGTTTAAAAGCATCCCTTGGAGGCTGTGGGAGAACAGGGATGAAGTAGGGAGACCCTAAGACAAGACAACCAGGTCCAGGCAAGTCTAAGGGTGGCTGGACAGAAATAAATAGACGTACAAGGCACCTGGGTGGTCCTAGAGTATATCTGCAGTTCTTTCCCGCTGGAGTGAGTCCGTAAACACCTTCCAGGGGCTCAAGAAGAATTTTTCCATCTTGCCTTGGAAGGATCAGGGCCATCAAGCTACAAGCAGTGACATACGGTGGCTCCTAAGGACATTGCAGGCCCAGACAAAGCCTTAGTTCATTTTTTAAAAAGGTTCCCCTTCCCCCAGGCAAATGCAGATCTACACCAGGGCTAGTGGTCTGGGCCAGTGAGGATGATCTGAATTTGAGCCCTGTTGACCTCTGAGCTGGGTGCCTTTGTGCAGCACACAGCCTGCAGACAGGATGCGGCAGCTCTGCCCACTAGGTGAGAGAAGGCCCACCTTCCAAGCGGGAACAGACTCCCGCCGTCAGAGAATGCCAGCGCTAAGGAAAGGGAGGGGGCAGTGACCGCAGTCAGAGACCCCTTGGAAAATCCTGGGGGAGCTATGGATGCTGTCTTTTTAAAAAAGATTTTATTTATTGACTTTTACAAAGAGGGAACGGAAGGAGAAATACAGGGAGAGAAGCATCAATCTGCGAGAGATACATTGATTGGTTGCCTCTCGTGCACCCCCAACTGGGGACCTGGCAGGCAACCCAGGCGTGTGCCCTGACTGGGAATCAAACCGGCGACCTTTCAGTCTGTAGGCCAACACTCAGTCCACTGAGCCGCACCAGCCAGGGCTGGATGCTTTCTTACCCAAAAGTACCGCTACACACACACACACACATACTTTAACATTCTTCCCGGGGATGGCAGCCCCTCCAACACCATCGCTCCCAGCTTGAGTCCCCAGTTAAATTCAATCGCCTCATCTCAGAATGGGGAAACTGAGACCTGGGAGAGGAGTCACCACTTGCCTAAGTCTAAGGCTGTGGAGTGGCAGGGCAACGCTGAGACCCCGGTGGTCCCACCTCCTCTGGCACCAGGAACCCAATCAGCAGTCTCAAGGGCACCAAGTGCACCCAAGTCACAGGATCCCAGGATCCCAAGCTTCCAGGGGGCAAGCAGCCACCCAACTGGGTGTCCTTGAGCCTCCACCTGGTCAGGAGCATTACCTGGAGAGAGGAATTCAGGCTGCACTTGGAGGGAGTGCTCAAATACCTTGGGGAGGAATACTTTTGTGGGAGAGGAATTACGAGTTCTTTGAAAAAGAGAATTCCTCCCTAAAAAATCAAGGCTTAGGTTGTGCTATGAGGTGTCTCTTGGTGGTGCTACTCCAGCCACTGGACACCATGCCTGCCAGAACTTCACCCATAACCACTGCCCTCTTCCCTCCCCGCTCCTGCTTCCCTCTTGCTACCCTCCCAAGGATCTGGAATGGCCAGGGAGCCCTGGAACCAGAACCAAGCTGACAGCCCAGACAGGCCTGGGGGGAAGAGAGGGGAACTCAGGAATCAACAGCAAGAGACAGAAAGAAGAGAAAGTGGGAAAAGAGGCAGAGAAGACTGGAGAGCAAGGATGAACTCACATTCATGAACTTGTGAGACACTGTCTGGGACCTCCTCCTCCCCTTCCATGTTTCTGGTCTGTCTCTGATCGGGCCCTGTGTATGTTCATCCGCTCACTCATTCATTCAGTTCATCAGTATGTCTGAGTGCCAGGCCTGTGCGGGGTGCAGACATGAGCCAAGCAGGACAATGCCTGCCCTTGTGGAGCCCAGACAAAGACCAAATAAACAAAACACAAAATAAAATAATGAACATTAAGTGCTAACATGGAAAAGAAGGGCTACTCTCTGTGCATATAATAGGGGAAACTGGCATCATATTTTGGGGGTCTGGGTCCTAAGGAATAAGATAGGGTTCCTTCATCCTAAGTTTTTGTTTTGAAAATTTCAAACCTATAGGAAAGTTGCAAACATATTACAAGGAATACCTTATACCTTTCATCTACATTCATCAATTGTTAATATTTTATTACATTCATTCTCTCTACATATACTTTTCTTTTTGCTGGTCCATTTGAGAGAAAGTTACAGATATTATAACTCTTTACCCCTAAACATTCCAGCATCAATATCCTGAGAACAAGGACACTCTACTCAACGCCAATGCCTCGCCACACACGTGAGTTAAAGATCGATAATATCAACAGTCAGACTGCTGTGGGCTGAACTGTACCTCCACGCGCATTCCCCTGTGGAAGTCCTAGCCCTCAGTACTTCAGAACGTGACTGTCTGTGGAGATAGAACCAAATCCACAAAGAGTTAATTAGGGGAAAACGAGGTCATATGGAGGGGCCTCGTTCCTATAAGGACCGGAGGTTAAGATGCAGGTGTGGGCCCATAAAGGAAAGACCACAAGAGGACGCAGTGAAAGGCAGCCGAGGAGAGAGGGCTCAGAAGAAACCAAATCTGCAGACACTTTGAGACTGAACTTGAAGCTTCTTTAACTGTGAAAAATAAGCTCCTGTTGTTCAAGCCAGCCAGTCTGTGGTGTTTTAGTGCGGCAGCCCTAGCAGACTAGTCCACAGACATAATCAAATTTTTGTAATTGTCCCAATAATATTCTTTTTTTTTTTAGATTTTATTTATTTTTAGAGAGAGGGGCAGGGAGGGAGACAGAGAGGGAGAGAAACAGCAATGTGTGGTTGCATCTCACGTGGCCCCCACTGGGGACCTGGCCCGCAACCCAGGCATGTGCCCTGACTGGGAATCGAACCGGCAACCCTTTGGTTCCCAGCCCGCGCTCAATCCACTGAGCTACACCAGCCAGGGCTCCAATAATATTCTTTATACCTATTTTTAAAATTCAGGAACCACTCAAAGACACATTATATTTGGTTTTCAATCTAGTCTAGAACAGTGTAGAATGTCTTCATTAACTAGAACAGTCTTCCCTAGTTTTTTCTTTATTGTCTGCCCTGACTTTGATATCTTCGAAGAATCCAGGCCAATGGTCTTGTTCAGTGTCCAGTGTCCCTCAGTCTAGGTGTGTTTGATTGTTAGAGTCTGGTTTCATGTTTTTGTCTGGACCACTGCCCGGCTGGTGCTATGTGGGTGCAGTAGACACTGGGACCAAGCAGTGGCACTCCAGGCAGAAGGAACCACAGCTGCACTTTGCAGCGCACGGAGTCTGCAGCAGGCACTGCTCCGAGCCCTGTGGGTGCGCCACACAGAGGGCAGCGACAATGTGGAGGGGAAAGTGCAGGGCTCAGGGAGCGCAAGGTGAGTCCAGGGCAGGGAGGAGGAGGAACTCAAGGGTAGGAAAGGTATGTGGAGGCTAGAATATGCAGGTGATGAACGACAAGGAATCTGATTGCACATTTGGGCCGTGGGAACCCTGGGAGGCGTCTGGTGGGGGCGCCTTGCAGGGTCAGAGATGTGCTATGACCAGAAAGCTTGAGGGCTGGGGTGTGTTGCCCAAACCACTCACGGCGCAGCAGCAGCAGAAACAGAGCCCAGGACACTGGACTCCCAGAAGTTGTCTGCCCACTCTTGATATTCCAGCACAAAGTTCACTGGATGGTTAAGGTACCCCCTTGGGGATCACTGGCATCAAGAGGAAAGATAAGACGCACCGTTTAGGCAGAGGAGGTTGCTGGGGGTCGGGGAGCCTGTCCGTCTCCAGGGCCCGGCTCCAAACCGAGCCGCCGTCCAAGCGCTTCCTTGTGCACAGGACGTGCCAAGGAGCCCTTTGTCTCCTTCCTTCCTTTTGTTCTTTTGCAAACTGCTTTCACGTTGCCTAGTTCACTTCACCTAAATGAAAACCCTACACGGTCATTGAGAAGATGTTGTCTTTCGGCAGATATGAACCTGCGGCCCGGAGAGGTTCAGGAGCAGTTCACAAAGGAGTTCGTGCTGGGGTCAGGGTGGCATTGCAGATCTCCCGAGGCCCTCCGCGGCGCCCTGGGTCTCTCGACATTCCAAACTCCATGGTACTCCCAAGCTCTCTCCAATTTGCTGTGTGAACATAGAGTTGAGCAAAGGAGTGAAGCAAATGGGGGCCAGGCTCCAGGTTTGCAAAAGGGTTTGTTTTATTTTGGAGGCAGCAATTCCTTTTGCTTTTCCAACCCATTTGTGAGGACCAAGGCAGCTGTGCCAGTGAGGTCACAGCTTGGGAGGGCGGGGACAGCCAGGGTTCACTGTGTCAGGAAGCAGTCACCACTAAGTCCTGAGACCCATGTGCACCTGGAAGCCCCTTCCAGGAAGTCAGTACCAAGGTGACAATGTGCTAAACCACAGCCAGCAGCCTGAGGGAAGGGATATATTCCAGGGCTGCTGGACCTCAGGGAGGATAAGGAGCCTCTGCCAGGTCCCGTGATCCCCTCTGGGGCCAGGGCCCATAGTAGGTAGGTGCTGAGACCCGTGAGAAAACCTGCAGGGAGCGAGACTGCCCAGCGCCAGAAAGGCTGGTGATGGAGACAACCAACCTGGACCCAAGGCCTCAGGGCCGGCTCAGGTCACACGTGGCTCTGACCATGACTGAGACACTGCAGACCTGGCTTGGCATCTCCAGGGCCTGCGATGGGCCCACAGGAGAACAAACAGCAGGGATGTAGTCCATCAGCCTCAAATTCCCCATCTGGTCAGCTGCCCTGTCCCCGCCAAACAAGTCCCTCAGTCACAGCTCCCCTGTCCTTTCACACATTCCCCTTCTTCTAGGAGAGGAGACACCACAGCATGTCATCATCAACAAGGACTTATAGACAGGGACAAAGTGCCAGCCACCAGGAGTTACAGAGCAGAGCAAGACCCAATCCCTGCCGTGAAGTTTTCATAAAGGTGTCACTGGAGAGGAGGTCAGTTGTCAGGGTGCTTTGAGGGGTTAGTTTGTGGGAAGAAAAGACAAGTGACGAATAAGGTCAAAGTGTGCCCGGCACGAGGCAAGAGCTCTGTAGGTTTGAGACAAAATACAAAGAATAAAAGAAGGGAAGGACAGAACAGGGAGAGGAAAGAAGGGAAGGGTCATGGGAGGGAGGGAGCGGGCGGAGGGAGAGGGAGGAAGCTCTTAGATTATTTTACTGCAATTTCTTGCAATGCTTTGGTGCCCACAGGAAATGCTCTGGGTTCTGATATAAAAAGGCAACAGAACATTGTACTCTAGGGGCCCACACAGCCACCTGCATAATACCCGTAACCACATCCACCTGGGCAGACGCTGGACCTCACACTATAATCTCAATCCCCCAAATTCCTCATAGGTCTCCAGAAACATTCTAAATCACCTCTACAGTCCTGTCGCTTCCCCACTCACCCGGCACCAGGATGGACACTTGTTTGTACCTTCACAGCTCACTGAAACAACCACAGCACACTCAGCTCACAGTATTAGATACACAGCCACAGCCACACCCACAAGGTCACGGCCATGCACACAGCCCAATGTACAAGCAAAGCCAAACGTGCAAGTACCCTCAGACCAGACAGCCAATGCCCCACCCCTCTCTGTGACCAAGTTCACAGCTACCCCCTCTTCCCACCTGGAATCACACTGATGGCCTTTGCTTTGGTTGAATTCTCATTCCAACCCTGTGGCCAGGGCTTGACTGGCTGGTCTCCAGTGTATCCATGTGGCACATTGAGACAGTGGTCTCTGCATTCTAATAAAAATGCTCTTGCTCCCAAAACGTGGGGGATGGGGAAGGAAGAAAGGAGGAGAGACAAGGAAAGAAGCAGAGGTGCTCAGCCCAGCGCACCAGGACGGCCCTGTGCCCCGAGCCTGCTCCCTCACAGTCCCCCTGGGAGAGGAGAGCGCCCCTCACGGGAGCAGCCATCGCACTCCAGGAAGGAGCCCGAGGGCTCCAGGTTCCAAGCAAATGGGAAAAAACCGTCTGCCCCTCTGAGTAATCTCAGGGGATACTTTCCAGCTCCATTATGCTCCTCAGGGAAGGGCCAAAATAAGAGCAAACAGCAGTTCTCATTTGAAACACCTAAATTTTCACCATGTTATTCTAACTATGTACTTCCAATCCACGATCTCATTTTATGTACCTTGGCTTCTTTGTGATGCCCCAGCTTCTGTGCAGGCTTGGCCAGGAGAAAAAAGGTCTGGGTTCTAGTTCGTGGGAAGGCCATGTAAACTCCTCCTGGGTCGGATTCTCACCTCGAAAAGGAGAGAATACGCCAGACGACGCCTGCGGCCCCTTCCGGCTCTCGTGTTTCATGCTTCTACACATCTAGACCGGCCCTGTCCAATAGAAATTTAATGCAATCTACACATATAATTTTAAATTTCCTATTTTCCACATTAAAAAAAAGAGAGAGAAAATAAGTTTCAAAAGAAGTCGAAAGAAATAGTTTTAATAATACATTTTATTTAACCCAATATACCCAAAATATTAGCATCTCATCAAGTAGTTGCTGTTTAAAAAATTATGATTTCTTTTACATCCTTTTCTCATACTAGGTCTTCAAAATCTGGTATGTATTTTACATTTACAACACATCTCTGTTCAAATGCTAGATTTTCATTGGAAAATTTAATCTGTTTTTAGATTTCATAAAAATTTACCGTTGTAAAAGTGAAAGGTATGATCCACATACCTAAGCTGTTCCAAACATATTTTTTAAAATTTTCCAATAACTGAATTGAGCGTCTATTTTTAAATTAAAATGAATAAAATGTAAGGTTTCCGTCTTCGGTGGCACCAGCCACATTTTGAGCATTCTACAGCAGCATGCGGCCGCTGGCTACCATGTCAGCCACAGGACAGAGGGGATTTGGCCATGCAAGGGTGTAAAGTGTGCTGCTGGGGGTGGTGTCCTCCCCTCTGCTCACCCCCTGCCCCCAGAGCCCTGGACAAACTGCTAGCTCACAGCGAGGTAGGGAGTGGAAAGGTGTCACAGCCAATGTCACCCCAATCATTACCTGCCCCGCCATCCCGCCATCTGCATGCCAAGAAGCCAGAGAAGGAGCCGACCCACCTCGGCCACAGAAAGTCTCCAACTCCTTTCCACGGAGCTGCTGCCAACGTTTCCACAGGCGAGGCCACGTTTCCAGCTCAGACACAAAGGCACGGGCAGGCGTCTGAGCTTCCTTTCCTTCCTCAAAGGAATGCCCGCCAGGCAGCCAGCCTGGGCTGCGGCCCAGACTCTGCGTGTGATGTCGGGGATGTGGGCTTTATTAGCTCAAATCAGACACAGGGTGATGGGGGCCGGGGCTGGGGGAGGTGGTGAAGACAAAATACCAGGGACAGCAGGTGAAATAGTAATACTCGCTTCAGAAAGCAAGGTCAAGGGGACACGTCCACTTCCAGCTCTGTGCTCTACCCGTAGAGACAGGGAGTCTCTAGATTTTAGAAATACCTGGAACGTCATGGCCCGCAGTGAGTTTGAAGGGCACCTCCAGGACAATCCTTTGATGTTTCCTGGAGCAGTGGAGAAAAGTTAAAATTAGCAGAAGTTTCACACATAGTATTATTATCTTCATGGAAAAAATGAAACTCAAGTAAGTAATCACTCAAGGTCACGCAGCTACAAAGCTGAAATTTAAACTCAAATCTGTTTGATTCCAAAGCCTGCATGCTTTCCACTCAATAATAATAGGTGATGTTTACTGAAGGTGACGTGTTCCTGGCACCATGCTTGATGCTTTACAAAAGCGAACTCACTGATGTTCACAACATGTCTATGAAGTATATATGACCTCATGCCCATTTGTACAAAGAGAGAAAACTGAGTCTCACAGAGGTCATGTAACTTGCCCAAAGTTTTTAAACTGGTGATAGAGCAGAGATTTGAACCTGACTTCTAAACTCACTCACTGATCCGTGACATAATGCCTCTGCTCCTTAAATGAGAATACTTATGGCAGCAGACGCTACTAATATCCTGCCCCATGTCCTGTCCCTGAGCTCACTACAGCCGGGATGGTCTCAGACCCCTGAGAGCATCCCACCTCAGGTACCTGCACCTGTGTCTCTGCCCGAAGGCTTTCTCAGGCATCTGGGGAGCTCTGGGGGCTTTACAACTTCTGGGGTATATTAGTTTCCTGGTGATGCCCTCACAAAGGACCACAAACTGGGTGGCTTAGAACAAGGAAACATCATTCTCTCACAGTTCTGGAGGCAGTAAAGTTCAAAATCGAGGTGTCAGCCGAGCCATGCTCTCCTGAGGGCTTGAGGGAGGATCCTCCCTCGCCTCTTCCAGCTTCTGGCAGCTGCCAGCAATTCTTGACCTTCCTTGGCGTGTGGTAGCGTAGCTCCATCTCTGCCTCTGTCACAAACACTTTGTAAAAGAGACCCCGCTGGGGGAAGACTGGGGTCGAGGGAGGTGGGATATGCGTCCAGAAATGGTCCTAGGCCTGTGGCATCATGTGAAATAATTTTGCTAACAGCTGTGTAATCGCTGTTGAGGATTTGATCAATCATTTTCAAGAAATGGTATAAACATCAAGATAAGTTCCACAGACCAAGGAAATTCAATATACTAGCAACAGAGGAAAGACCTAGGGAGGAGGAATATAGGATGGCAACGATGTAAATTAGGAACTTTCCAATACTGTTATGGAAATGCATCTACCAGCGCTGTGGTTTTCTTCCAAATAGGCTGAAGTTTTTCTTCCATCGCCTAGTTCAACATTTCTCAAAATGCATCCTGCAAAAATGCTCCTGAGAAAAAAGTTTCTGTGGCCCGATCAAGTTGAGGAATACTCATTACTATTTACTATTCTTGAAAATGCACAGTCCATGTTAGTATATTGAAAGTTCTTGATGTGAAAAATAAAATGCCGTTTAATATTGCTTCCCAAGCTTATTTTGCTATGGAAACGCTTCATCACATAATACCTATTTAATGTCCTAAAGAGCTGATACTCCACAGCATCCACTTTGGGAAACCCCAACCAATGCAGCCAGTATGTTTGCCCACATGTCTGCCCCAGCCCACGGGACTCCCAGTGCAGATTGTCCTAGGGCAGCGATTTTCGACATTTTTCATCTCACTACACACATAAACCAATTACTAAAATTCTGCAGCATGCCAAAAAAAAAGATTTTTTGTCAATCTGATCAAAAAATGGGTATAATCTCAATTCAATAACACTGAACAGCTATTGTTGTGTTGTTTGATGTCATATTTTTATTTGACAATCTAAAGGAAGAGAGGTCAGTGCCCTTAACTAAATAGTCAGGGATTGCATGTTTTGAAAATTCTTGCAGTGTCCTGACAGCTGTGGCTCAGCTGGTTTGGCATCGTCCTGCAAGGCGAAAGATTGCGTGTTCAATTCCCGGTCAGGACACATGCCTGGGTTGCACCCGGGTTTGGCCCCCGATGGGGGTGCTTACGAGGGGCAACCAGTCAATGTTTCTCTCTCACATCAGTGTTTCTCTCCCTCCTTTCTCCCTTCTTTCTCCTCTCTGAAAATAAGTACATAAAATCTTTTTAAAAGTATTTTTAAAAAAATAATAATTTTTTCTCGTGGCACACCAATGCCTCTTGCATCATTCTGGTTGAAAATTGCTGTTCTAAGGAATAAACTGTCCTTTTGTGTCCACACTTCCACCCCCACCCCAGTCCAAATTCCCTTTCTCCTTTTTGCTCTGTTCTCCATGTCGGTTTAGGTCACATGGACTCTTGGCCATGGTCTAAATCTCCCAGCATCACGGGCCAGACACGTAAGTCCTGCTGCATTAGTCCCCCTTGGCTAAGTTGGGTTCCTGATTGGCCCTCTCATTTCTACCTCTCCTTAGGTGCATAATGGGGCAGAGACCCTCCAAGAAATGAACAGTTTCCATTATTTAAAGTAAATCACTATCAGTGTGAAAAATTTAGAAAAGACAAGAAAGTGTAAGGGGAAAAGAACCATTACCCAGAATTAAGAACGACAACAAAAAATCTTTTCCTTTGTGAACTTTCAAACATATACAAATGTAAAAAGGATAGTGTGGTGAGCCTCCATGTCCTATCACCCAGTTTCCTTAAATAGCAGCTGCCGTCTGGCCTTGTTTGATTGACAGCCTCGTCTGATTTTCTTCCCTCCTGCCTCCGACCTTCTACAGAAGACTCCAGATACCATATCATTTCATCTTTAAATATTTCAGAATGTGCCTCTGAAATATATGGATTCTCTCTCTTTCTTTTTTAGAGTTCTACTACCAATATCACACCTTAGAAAACTAACAGTGTTTCACATTACCAGTCAGTGTCCAAGTTTCCCCAAATTTTATATGTATCTTCCATAATTTGTCTGAATCAGGATTCAAATTACATCCATGTGTTGAATCAATTAATGCGTTTCTTCAATTTAATCAATACATTCCCCCGCCATCCCTTCTTACCCCTTGAAATGTATTTGTTTAAGAAATTGAATTACTTGTCCTATAAAGTCCCCATAGTTTGGGTTTTGCTGATTGTATCCCTGTGGTATTGCCTCACATGTTCCTCTGGACCTTGTGTTTCTTGTAAATTAGTCGTTCTAGAGGTTTGGTCAGATCTGGGTTTGACTGGGTGCCAAGAATACATTATGGATGGTGCAGAAGACTTCCATTGGAAGACACATAATGTCTCTTGATCTGTCCTTTTGAGAAGTGAGTAGCTTTTAATAACCACAGACCAGACTCATGAATTTTGTTAGAGGTACAAAATAGTGATACTCCAAAAAGTATCAGTGTGTTTCATTTTTTAGCTCTATAAAGAGCTCTGATATCCCCCAAAGGGGACAAGCAAGTTGTATTGTTGTTATTTTGTTTTTATATCATTACCCATTGCTATATCTATTATCAGTTCATGGAAATGAACATATGTTTCAGTCCATTGAAGTTATTATTAGTTATTATTCTTATTAATGCTCAAATTATCTAAAGTTTTTCTTTTTTTTCTTTGCTCATAAGTAATATTGAGGTTATCTTATTTTTAAAGGTTTGGTAGAGTTCTGTAAAACCACTTGGGCCTGACGCTTTTTGTGTAGGGGAGTTCTTTAATTATTTTCTGTATTTCTTCTATGCTAATTGATCTGTTAGGACTTTTTGTCTATACCAGGATCAATTTAGGTAAGTTGTATTTTTTCTAGAAAAGTATCCATTTCATCTAGGTTTTAAAATATTTTTGCACAGAGTTGAAAAAAAGTCTCGTACATTTTTATTTTAGATTTCTCCTGCTTTAATTATTTTTGCCCACCCACCAACTGCTACTATTTCTAATTTAGTGCGTCCATGCTTTCTACCATTTATTTTCTTGATGCATTTAGCTAGTGGTTTACATATATTTTATTGATTGTTTCAGCCCTAGCTGATGTGGCTCAGTGGATTGAGTGCCAGCCTGCAAACCAAAGGGTCACTGGTTCAATTCCTAGTATAGGGCACATGCCTGGGTTGCCGGCCAGGTCTCCAGTAGAGGGCATGTAAGAGGCAAGCACACATTAATTGTTTCAGTCCTGAGTTTCGTTATTAGTCCTACTCTTTTTCTATTTCTAATTAATTAATTTCTGTTTTTATCTTTATTGATTCCTTCCTCCTAGATTCTTTTGGCTTACTTATTTTTTTTTTCTAGCTTTTTGAGTGAAGTGAGTGCTTCGTTCATTTTCATTTGATTGATGTAGATATTTCATACTAAACTTTTCCCACTGTAACTCCTTTAGCTGAATACCGTAGATTTGATTATTTGTGTTTCCATTGTCATTATTTTTTTTAAATTCTTTATTTTATTTATTTATTTTTTAAAAGATTTTATTTATTTTTAGAAAGAAGGGAAGGGAGGGAGAAAGAGAGGGAGAGAAACATCAATGTGTGGTTGCCTCTCACATTGGCCCCCACTGGGGACCTGGCCTGCAACCCAGGCATGTGCCCTGACTGGTAATCGAACCAGCAACACTTTGGTTTGAAGCCCGCGCTCAATCCACTGAGCTACACCAGCCGGGGCTATTTATTTATTTTTAGAGAGAGGAAGGAGAGGAGAGGAGAAGAGAGGGAGAGAAACATCAATGTGCAAGAGAAACATCTCTCATACTCCCAACCGGGGACCTGGCCCACAACCTAGGCATGTGCCCTGACAGAGAATCGAACCAGGAACATTTCAGTCTGCAGGCCAGTGCTCAATTCACTGAACCACACCAGCCAGGGCTTAAAGAAAGTCTATAATCACATGTTGCACTTCTACTGCTGACAAACAGCTGCTTATTAACATGTTTTTTTAAAATGGAATGGTCATAGTGGTTTTTTGTTAATAGTTATTAGTTTCATTGTGTTGTGACCAGAGAGCATTCTTTCTGTTCTTTGGAATTTATTGAGGTTTTCTTTATGGCCCAAGGTACGGTCACTTCAGAAGAAGGTATTTCTCCAGTATTGGGTTTCAGATTTCTATACAAGGTCTGTCCAGAAGGTATCCAGCCATGTAATATAAAAATAGAGACATTTATTGAAGATACAAGACGCAAGAAACATTGTACATAAACAATGATGCCTCAGTCCGCTTCAAATTAGTTACCTTAGGACCTCACACAGTTCTCCCAAATCACCATCAGCTGCCCCATATATTTTACTGAATCTCATCGATAATCTGAAATCTCTTCCCTTTCTAAGGTGATTTTAGTTTTGGGAAAAACCTGAAGTTTCCAGGTGCCAAGTCTGGGCTGTGGGGGTCTGAGTCACCTGGGTGATTTGATATTTCTCCAAAAAACTCTGCATGAGACGTGATGCATGAGCGGGCACATTGTTGTGATGAAGCTGCCAATCACCAGGTTCCCAAAGCTGTGTCCTTCTGAATCATCCAAATAGTTTCCATGGAGGAAAGTTAACACAAAATTTGACGCAGATTCGTTGCTCTACTCGCTCAGTCATTGTGGATACTATAGCCACACAGTACACATGCTCACTCCATGGCGTCTACCATCTCCACTGACTAGTACAGTGAAGTCGTCATTGTTCATGCATGAGCATTCCAGTCCACTCTGCTTGGCTGCCAGGTTACATCAATGTTGCGCAAACCATTCTTGTTATATTAGCAATGACTGGACTTTTTCCAGACAGACCTTGTATAGATCTATAAGAGCTACATTGTTGGTTATGTATCAGTCCCCTGATATCCTTACTGCCCACTTGGTCTGTCTTGGATGAGAGACATGTATTAACACCACCTATTATTAGTAGATTTCTATTTCCCCTGCATGCCCTATTGGTAGGTACATAAATATTAAAAACTAACATACCTTCATCGTGAATTGTTGCCTTCAGCCTCTTATCATCTCCTTCTTTGTCTCCTTTAATATTTTTTGGTTTGAATTTCATCTTGTCAGATATCAAGATCGCAACTCTGCCTTTAAGTTTTAATTTGCACTTGCCTTAATATCTTTGTCTATCCTTTTATGGTTAAGCGTTTGGGATCTCTTGTTTTAGGTGCATCCCTTGTGTAGAGCAGCATGTTGGATTTTGCTTTGTTAACTACACTGAAAATCGTTTTTAATTGGTAAATTAAGCCCACATTTATATTAATTGATGTGCTTGACCTCAACTCTGTCATTTTATCTCGTGACTAACTTTTAATATACTTTTTTATCTGCATAACTTCCCTTCGAGCTGTGTCATCCCTTTCCTGGGCCAGGTTCCATGTGGTTTGCTTTGTTTCCACCATTCTCCCTGCTGTTTTTGATGCTATTTTGTAGTTCACACCGATCCCATCTTGTGATATATCCATCTTGTGATCCTAAAGCTTGGAAACCGCCTCAGCCTGTTAAAACACTTAGAATCAAAGCGCTGGTTTGCTGCAGTGTGTTCTGTCACGAATGAAGGCGTTGTTTAGAGAGGCTCACCCAGGCTTGCGTGACATAGCAATGAACCCGCAGTCTGGAAATTAAAAGACAAAGGGTGTTCGGGGAAGAGAGAAATGTTTCTGGGAGCGTTTCCCCTTACTTAATGAATTACTAGGAGATTTGTGGCTGCCCAGGCTGTCGGGGTAACTCTTTCAGCATGTGGACCCACAAATGTCATGGGCTGGCTCCGTGATGTCCTCACTGCCCTTTCCGTGAACTGTGACACTTCCTGTCACCAGTTTATTTTCACTTCTCTCCTGGCAGCTGTCCACTGTAGTCGGCATGCATTTGAAATCATTTGCTACTTACTTGAGAATTCACGCTAGGGAGAAAGGGAAGCAAATAACCATTCCTGGGGACACCACATTGTCATGAATTTGAAAGAAAAGTCAACACTGAAGAAAACTCATTTCCACTTTTTTTTTTTTTTGCCACCCAAATGACTGTGCATCAAGAGACCCAGAGAATGCCAAATAAATGGTAGAAAAAGGGAAAGAAAAGTTCAAGGCAGTTGTGGGGCTGCCTTAATGAGGCTGCAAGCCCTGCCTGGGTGAGCCCTTCTTGGGCCAGCCCGCTCCACAGTCCCTCCTCAGGGCTGCTCTTGGGTCGGCACCCATTCACCCACTTCAGGCAGAAGCTGTATATGCTCAGGTTTTTCCTGGGATTTTCTGGAGAGCTATGGTCTGGCCTTGGATGTCTGGGTTTTATTGTTTGTCAACCAGAAACAGGGAATTGAAGCTGAGAGGGAACCTCAGAAGAAGGCAGTAGGTGTGCTCGGTGGTCCAAGCAGGAGCACACCTTGAATTCCAATTGCAGGTCTGATTATCTGAGTGGCCTCTCTGAGCTTCAGCTTCCCGATCTAAACAACTGGGAATATATCACGCAGGGGTTTTGTAAGTCTTAAATGAGTTCGTTTGTCAGTGGTCCTCAAAGTGTGCTCAGCAGATCTAAAGCATCAGCATTACCTGGGAGCTTGTCAGAAATGCAAATTATCAGACTGCAGCTCCGCCTACTGAGCCAGAAACTCTGAGAAGCCCTCAGGTGAGTTTAGTGGCCACTGAAATTTGAGGACCACTGGCACGTAAAGCATCTAGCAGATGCTAACACAGTGAGTCCTTGATAAATGGTAACAATTAATTAGCCTTGATATTGTTTAGAGCTCAGTTGGATCCTGCTTTTATGGCTGTATCCACAGGGGCCCAGGGAGGCGGCCGTTCGCTCAGCGTCACAGTGAATTAGGGGCACAGCCGGGATTGAAGCAGCTCTTTCAGTTCCCAGAAAGGGGCCTTTACCTGCCTGTTCCCTCTTTCTCTCCCTCTTAAACACATGTATAATGATAAACCAATGTGTCTTTCTCATACCTTGGGAAATAGAAATAACAGTTAAAGCTAAAGCTAAAACTTACCTACAACCCTAAACTTCCCCCTCCCAAGAGAATGCACAGTTGCCTTTTATACATTATCTTCTATACTTTTTAATGTTTAATGCTAATAATTTTACAAAGATGTAGGTAAACAACATAATATGTATATAATATGTATTGGTATACATATAATAAGATTGGGATCACACTGAGTAAATGGATTTAAAAGTCAAGTAGATTTATAATAAAAAGCCAGCACCGTCTCTCCCCATTCCCAATTCTTGATCCCAGAGGCACCTACTTTCTATCTTTTCAGCTCTTTGTTCTATTTTTACTCCATTTTTTGTTCATGACATGCTTACAGTACTCCTTCTTGATGTTCTCAGCCATATCCAGGGGCTAGTGAAGTGAGGATGACTCTTTACGCCTCAGCTCACATCTGGAAGGGGAGATGCATGGTAGAAATACAGTGTGGATGTAGGAGGGAGAGATAATACTGAGATCTGAGTAAGAGGCTGCATCATCTGCAGGTTTGACCAGGACGGTAGGATCCATTTCCCAGGTGGCTCACTCCCGTGGTAGGAAAGGTGACACCGGTGGGTGCCTGGAGGACTTACTGCATTTTGCCATGTATGATGTGCACTTTTTTTGCCCAAATTTTTGATGGAAAATTAAGGATGCACATTATACATAGATAGTACTAATTCCGTATCTACATGAATGTTTTTAATTCTTTTATTTATGCTCATGCATTAAAAGTATAACCCTAGAAGGCGTTA
Organism: Micronycteris hirsuta; assembly: GCA_004026765.1. Classification (NCBI taxonomy): domain Eukaryota; kingdom Metazoa; phylum Chordata; class Mammalia; order Chiroptera; family Phyllostomidae; genus Micronycteris; species Micronycteris hirsuta. The sequence goes on from PVJI01007141.1 coordinate 37,872, forward strand.
ACAATATCCGTGTGCAAAATAATACCCTGGGATACGATCATCGACTTTGTTCCTAAATATAAATAAATAAATAATGGAATTTAGCCTGGCTGGTGTAGCTCAGTGGATTGAGCGCGGGCTGGGAACAAGAGGGTCCTGGTTCGATTCCCAGTCAGGGCACATGCCTGGGTTGCGGGCCAGGTCCCCAGTGAGGGCCATGTGAGAGGCAACCATACATTGCTCTTTCTCTCTCCCTTCTCCTCTCTCTGAAAATGAATAAATAAAATCTTTTAAAAAAATCTAACTGTTTAAAAAAAATAAATAATGGAATTCAAAAATTACAACAGAAGAATTTTTTCCTGAAACTTTGGGCCAAACCCATGAGTGCGTATTAAACACAGGAGCATCCTACACACAGCAAAATAAGGTTGCTCCTCTCTACGCGGACCTCTCCACAGGGCTGCCTGCGTGTCCTTGTGACAGGTAGCTAGCTTCCTCCAGAGTGAGCATTTCAACGGTGAGAGGGTCAGGTGGAAGTTGTATCTCCTTTATAATAGCCTCGAAAGTGCCATAGCATTACCTCTGCTACATGCTATTTGTCAGAAGTGAGTCATCAACAGCCCATATTCCAAGGGAAGGAAATTAAACTGTACCTTTTAAAGAAAGGAGCACCAAAGAATTTGCAGACATGTTTTTAAATCACCACAGCAACCAATGTATCTATTTCTGTGGAAAGAAAGGGGAAAATACTATGGTTCTTTCTTTCATTTATTCAATATTTGAATACCTACAATTAGGGAGGGTTAATAGACTGCAAATTCTGCATCAATTCCCGTTTACGGTTGGTGGCTTCTGGGAACACCATGTTGCAAAGGATTCTGGGAGCATATCCAGGTTCTGCAACAAAGACTGCCATGGTTGATTAGTGATGTTTGCCCTAAACACCAGAGTGGGGAGTACTGGCACATGGGTCAAGTATTTGTTATTTTTGTTATTTCTGTTTCAGGTGCTTAACCCTGTGATAGGGACAAATGTAAATAACACATTGGCTTAGCTCTCCCATTGTTTACAACCTATTTATTGAAGACTGTGATGGGCATAGTGAGCTACTCGGTGAATTCCACTCATTCCTTCTTTCAGAATGAGAACCGCAGCTAGGTACCTTGTTGCCCAGCAGACACACTCCTCAGCCTCCTTTGAAGCTACATGCAGCCATGTCACTAAGCTTTCTTCAAAGTGTTGTAAGTAGCGATGTTACATGCAAGTTCTAGTGCAATGCCTTAACACTAGGCCATACCTAGGAGCTGGTAGAGAAAACTTATGGAAGGAACCAAGTCCCTGAATGACCATGTGGAGTATCGCCACCAGTCAATCTGAAAGCTGCTTCCTGGACTTTTACATGAGAGGTAAATATTATTGCTCTTTAAGCAGCTGGTCTTGAAAACTAATATAACAAACACAGATAAGATATACAATAAACACTATAAAATCTTCACATAGTACAAGATGAGCACACACAAAAACATCATAAACTGCCTGGCTGGTGTAGCTCAGTGGATTGAGCGCAGGCTGGGAACCAGAGGGTCCCGGTTCGATTCCCAGTCTTGGGGCACATGCCTGGGTTGCGGGCCAGGTCCCCAGTGAGGGCCATGTGAGAGGCAACCATACATTGCTCTTTCTCCCTCCCTTCTCCTCTCTCTGAAAATAAATAAATAAAATCTTTAAAAAAACAAACAAAAAAAAAACAAAAAACATCATAAACTGATGTAAGGACCAAATGAATTATACTGAACATGGGAGGTTCAACAACAACTGTGCCTACTTGTAAATAGTAACAACACCTAGAATTGTTGTGAGGGTTAAATGAGATGATACCTGTGAAGTACTTTGCACCAGATACAGAACCATATAAATTGTCAACAAATGTCTGCTATTTTGTTCTTGTAAATTCACTTATAAACACTGATAACATGTATAAGCCAAAAATCAGACTTTTTTTTTTTACTGAAACACGATTCTGGCCCATATTTTGCTTGTTTTCATGATTGGATCTATTTTTTGCCCAGTGAGCCATTACTTGATATGCAACCAAGATGGTACCTGAGGCAAGGATGCTAATGCACAGCACAGGTGTGGCCTTGGTCTCTGAGGAGTTAATAGCAGTCGTGAAATTGGAAAACTAAAACTGTGAAATAAATGTCAAACATTAGGAGTAAAACCAGTAATTCTAGGTTTGGGCCAAGGCACACTACATAGTGGAAGTGCAATACTATTCATTAGCAGGGCTGTTCTAGAAGCAGTAATTTTTTTTTAAAGATTTTATTTATTTATTTTTAGAGAGAGAAGAAGGGAGGGAGAAAGAGAGGGAGAGAAACATCAATGTGTGGTTGCCTCTCACATGGCCCCCACTGGGGACCCAGCCTGCAGCCCAGGCATGTGCCCTGACTGGGAATCAAACCGGGACTCCCTGGTTCCCAGCCTGTGCTCAATCCACTGAGCTATACTAGCCAGGGCTAGAAGCAGTAATTTTCTCATGAAGAGACGCACTTAGCAGAGAAGCACACAGCGTACAAATATATGAGGGCAGAGAAGGCCCTTGTTTCTCAAAGCTGCCTCAGGAACTAAGAGTGCATTGCAATTGACAGGAACTATACGGCTGGTTCTCCCTCAGCATCAGAAGAAAGACACCTTTACCTTTGTTCCTACTGCATGCTCTTTCAAAGTCTGGCACTGCCAGTCATTGTGCTAATGTGTAAATGCTTGGGAGGGAGGTCAGCGGTCACAAACCATATGACAAAATAAGACAAAATAGATGATTACTTCTTGCTCTCAATGAGCTTAAAATGTTATCGGAAAGAGTGATGCTCACACAGGAAAGAACAAAGTACAAGCTATACACCCGCAGCTAACGAATGGTTAAATGACACCATCCAGGCTGAATGCTACAGGGTGCCAGAGAAAGAACTGCTCCTCGTGAACTGGGTGAGACCCGTAAAATGTTGGAACTGGAATGGACGAGCAACTTGGTGTTGGTTTTCGTCTTGTGGTTGGTAATTTCTTACATGTCCGATTCCTGCTCATATTGCAAAATGACATACATTCCAGAGCCAGGTAGAGAAGAAATCTCACCATGATTATTTTTTTCTGGACAGTGAGAGGGATGTTTTTTTGGTTTTGGGGGTGTATTTTGTTTTTGAAATAGGTGGGTAAGTGGTAAGAAGAGGAAGGTGGGAAATAAAAGAAAAGAAGAGAGCAGACTTTTGTGTCCCCTTTTCCAGTGCAAATTCTGAGAATGCCCGCAACCCGCCCCAAGCCTTCCCTTTGGCCTTGAGTTGATTCTGTTCTAGTCCCCATTCAAGAGGAATCAAATGAGCATATTTAAAGTGCTGTTGGCCTTTCAATGTATTTGTTTTTACTTGTATATAAACTAACACAGGGTTTCTCACTGGGATTTAAAGCTTTCAGAGCTCCCTTCCATTCCAAAGATGGCTTTGTCTTCTGAAAGTCTGAGAAATATCCCTTCAGCTGTATTTGAGATGTGAGAGAGTCAAGTTAGGGTAAAAAAATTTTTTTAGCTTAAAAAAATTCTCAGGCACTTTTTTTGCTAAGCCATAAATCAACAGTGGTTGAATTAAAACAGATCAAGCTTGGCTGGGGTTTAGACCTCCATGAGGTCTCTGGCTAAGCTTGAAGGGGGAAAAAAATAAGTTAATACTTTTTTAAAAACCAACTCCTGTGTATGTCCAGTTGGAAGAGAGTAAATCCCGTTTAATGAGAGTCGGCTCTTCTAATCACTCCTACATTTGTATCTACAGAGCATTTCCTCACTTTGACCCCAAACCTGGCTTTCTGTCCTTTTTCATACATAGGCACTGAGACCACAGATAGGGAAGAAAATGGGACTTGCTTGGAATCCAGTAGCCACCTCTCAGATATTGTGGGCTGCCCAAGGAATTGGTACTTAATCCTTAATATTAACTTTGATGAGAACATAAATATCGGTTTCTGGGTCTCTGGCTTCCAAGCAGCAGCTTGCCGAGAGAGAGCCATGATGGTCCGCTTCCCAAGACAGAATGTCTGGGCTGGACACGAGAGAGAGGCTCCAGGGTGCTGACCATCTTTCTTTCTCCTCAATGGCTCAGATCTAATGGAAGCATCTGTGTTTTCAAAGCCAAAAACCAAGCAGAGAGTCATTATGAATAATTTTCAGAGGCAGCGTTTGCACAGAACCATGGCCTCAAGTGTTTGAATCACAAATTGTTGGGGTATCTCTCTGAGTAGCAACACAAAAAAAAATTTCCAGAGCCATTGGATTTTTGAGGATACGTGTTACTTCTCAGGTACAACTAGCATTTGATTTTTGGAGGTCTACAACCTTGGAACTTGTACTACCTAAGTAATGTAAGCATTTGATAATTGTATATAATGTTTTCTTGTCTTCTTTTTTCTATTTTTGTAACTTTATTATCTATTAATTTGGGGAGAAATATCTCAAAAAGAGCCCTATTTTCACTCTCACATAAAGTTATAACCATCAACTGATTCACCTTACTTTCTTTTTGGCAAATGTAATGAGCAAAACATTATTTCATGGACAATTTAAGTCCTGGAAAGCTAAAGCCCAGAGAGATACATCACCAATGTTTATATAGGACAGACAAATATCCATTCGGCCTAAGAATCTCTAGTTAATTCACTTATCAAACATAATTATAACAACATCACATAAAGAAAAAATGTCTACACAATACCAAAAAGGTACACGTGGTCTCTGATCTTGACTAAAAACCTACTACTTTGATTCCTTTCAGTGGTTTCGAAGGAGGTAGCATATTAACATACTACAAGATGTTAACACTGAGCCCGTGTAGCCCAGACAATGACTAAAAGTCACAATATCTTTAATATTCATGCTGATTCTTTCTTGGTTCTCAGAGTGTTGAGTCTCTGCTAACTTCTTTCTTTCTGGGCCCCCACATTAGCCTTTTTTGGAAGGTCCTGAAGCACTCCACACACACACACACACACACACACACACACACACACTCTTTTTATTTCTGTATCTGCTCTAATTTTTACAGTACAAACCGACGTTATTGCTCTGTTTTCATAGGAGCCTTGGTAGCCTCTTCCTCTAGCCCTGTAAATATGTCACACATTACCCTTTGGGGGAGCAGAAAACAACCCGACACAGAATCATACTTTGCATACATGAAATGCACACATTAACCAGATCACAAATTAAGTATATTCCAAAAGTATGTTATTTGGAACTTGATTTTTTCCCTTCTTCTTCTTTTTTCATAAAGACCATGTTAGGAAGCAAATACAGTCTAAGTGGTTCTTAGAAGTCTGTTGTTTTTATCAAGCTGAATGATAACATTAGTTGCATCTAGTTGCCAACTATTGCTTTGTGTTACACATGGAATTTTAAATTTTAACTGAGATATATGGACACAAGAATGGCATCTTTCCCAATGCAATCTTATGAAACAACCTCCTTATCCCTCAAAGCCCACACATGATACCTCACTAGCACAAAAAAACAAAACAAAAGAAAACAAAACAAAAACTACCTGCTTCTCTTTTCAGACCAGAGACAGAAGAGGAAGTGTTTTAGTGCTGTAAGAGCTAAAGCTGATTTCTAGCTCTGTCACACTACCTGCTCCATCGTTGGGAATGTGTTTCCTGCTATCTAAATGGCAATACAACCTTCCACCCTAAAATGAAGATAATAATGCCCCACTCACTGGATAGTTATAAAATGCCCATAACACATGGTAAGTGCCTGAAGAATAGCAGCAGTGATTTTCATCCCCCTTGTCCCCTCTCCAGTAGTCTCCAGGCTGGGGCAAAACTCCATTCCCATTGATGTTCCCCAACCCCTCCGCAATGAGTCAGGTGCCTACCAAGGACCACCTGCACTGTCTTTGCAACAAACCTTTTTCCCAACAACTGCAAGTCAAACGTAGGCAGGTTTCTTCAGGTTAAGACAAACAAACAAAAAACACTGGTTAGGTCTATGAAGATGGTTTGGTAAGCCACAGCCACCCCTCTTGGCTACCAATCAGTTCCAGCCACAAGCCACGCTGGCAATAAATGCAGGGCCCTCTGCCAGATTGGAGGCAGAGGTGAGAGGAGAATCGGGGAGAGCTACTGGTCAAACCAATTTGGCTTTCTTAAAATGAAAGAAAAATGGTGAGACCAGCACATTTGATGATGGCTAAAAAAAAAACATTTAGGACATCTTAACCAACTTTCAAATATAGATTCTAGTGTTGGGCCTATTTTTAAAAGTTTCAAGATATTATATAGACCAATGTTTTCCAAACTTCAGAGTACAACCCATTCATACAGTATAAAACCAATTTAGTGGGTTACTATCCGCATTTTAAAAAAGAAACGGAGTGGGATGGAGTGGAGTGGAAAATCGCAGAATGCCTCAAACAAGGTAATGGTGAGTATTATTTTGTGGAACTGAGTTAAGATATCAAATGTATTTTTGATTGTGGGCTGCAGCAGAAAATTTTGAAAGTCGCTGACATAGACAGGCCCTTAAAAAGGACTTTTGTTGAGATATTTCCGTTCACCAAGAACAAGTTTTATTTTGGAAGTTCTTTGCAGAGAACTTCTATCTATCTATCTATCTATCTATCTATCTATCTATCTATCTATCTATCTATCTCCACCAATAACTTGAGTTCTAGTCCAGAAAATAAAACTGTAAACTTTCTGTTAGCTTCTTAGAGGCTTTGGCGTTCAGTTGTCCAGAAAAGACTATCAAGTTAAACAAAACTGAGATGTACCCAAAAGTAAAGCGGATGTGATTATATAAATACTGGTCCAAATGGTAAGAATTACTTAGCGTTTCATTGAAAAAATGGGGGGTGAAGTGATCCCCATGAATGGGAATGATGGGTGGGGGACAAATGGGCCCTTTCTCAACAGTGTCTGGTGCATAGTGAGTACCCAGTAAATATTTTTGAATAAATAAAAATGGTACTGTTACAGGGATAACCAGCCATGACTTTTAGAAAGCATTTGTGGGAGGGAAGACAAAAAAAACAAACAAACACTAACCCACAACTCTTGGGAGGTTTGACCAATAAAATGACATTTAGCAAGAGTTATGGAAAACAACACTCTGAGTAATTCCATACTTTCCACACTCTGGGTATGAGAGCATTTAGTGCCTATCCTGGCCATTCTCTGAATTCCATCTATCTCTTTTTAAATAAAATGAAAAATATATTATATATTTTTGTCAATCTGACAAAAAAAGTAGGTATAACTTTGATTCAGTCACACCAGATGGCTATTGTTGTGTTGGCTGTTGTCATTTTTTAATTTGACACTCTAAGGGAAAAGAGGCCAGTACCCCTGACTAAAGAGTCAGATAATGATTGCATGTTTTAAAAAATCTTGTGGCACACAGGCACACAAATCGCTGACTGAGATGATGACAGCGATATTTACAATCGAGAGTAAAACAGCTTGATTTTTTTCTTCTCCACACACCTGCATCTCCATGGTAAGGTTAGGTGAGGTTCCCCAAATAAGGCAGACAAGCCACTATATACTGAGCTTCTACTGTGTGCCATGGTGTGGGGTCAGGTATCTTTATGTTCTTTCATTAGCCCTCATGTCTGTGCTCTGAGGTGGCACTGATAGTCCCATTTCACAGATGACCACACTGAGTCTGAAGAAGCTATTGATATATCAGTCAGCATTCTTGGTTGCAGGCAGCAGACTGATTTAAGCAAAAGGAGAATTTATGGAAGATATTTCACTGGTGCCAGACTTTTCCTTCAACAGGTACCATATTTGCTGTATATAATGTGCACCCACGTTTTTGGCCCAAACTTTCAGGGAAAAAATCTTTTAATTTTTAAATTTATTTATTTATTTATTTATTTATATTTAGATACTTGAGGGTTTTGGGGTTGTTTTTTTTTCTTGGTGTTATAAATGAATTTTAGCATTTCATTTTGAACATGCTATGGTACAAGAAATTTTATGTAACAAATAATTACAAAACACAAGAACAGATACAAGATATTTCAGGTACTACCCATGTGTAATAAGCATTCTTATTTTTCCCTTAAATATTTGGACAAAAAATGTGCATTATACATGGCAAAATACAGTATTTATTTGGTTCCTTATAATTAGTGGTGCTTGTAATAAACAAAATACATGTTAAGAGCACCAAAAAAACCCCTTGGTACCCACATACATGAGAGGGGCTGGAGGCTGAGCACCCCTGAGAGCACAGTCTTTGACGCAAGGTGTCATGGGATATTTGGTGGAAGGCATTCCTAAGCTGGTCTGATCCACCTCTTCTCTGGAGGAGAAAAGTACCTGTGTGACACCACCGACTGTCACAGATGGACTACCTCCCTCAAAAAAGCCTCACCCTGCCCTACGACCTCAACCCACAGAACAGTCTGAGGGCAGGAATTAAGCTTCCTTCCAAAATGAAATCAGTCCGACAGGTAGAACAAAAATTGGTGCAATCCTTCTGGAGGGCAGTTGGACAATTTTCAACAAGAGCTTCAAAAATATTCGCGCCTTTTATTCACTAATTCCTCTTTTAGACATCAAACCTGGGAAAATGTGGAGAGAATGTTTATGTTCCAGAATATTCGTTTATAACAGGGTAATTTATGCTAGAAAAATATTGGTTCTGATTTTTTAAAATATACACCTATATTCACATATAGTCCTATAAAAAATCCAATAAAAAATATACCAAAATATCCACTGTGAGGTTATCTCTGGCTGGAGGGATTACAGTTGATTTTTAATGGTATTTTTAATATTTTCTTGGGACTTGCAGAACTCTCTACAGTGAATATGTACTCCTTTTATAATTATAAAAATAGTATGTATTACTTTTTTAAAAATTCCATCAGATAACACCATCTTCAAAGAAACCAAAAAGAAAAAAGTTCAAGTAGTTTTCAGTGGGGAACGGCTGTTCCATGCATCCTGAGGGGCCATCTGGGTAGAGGGCAAATTAAAACCTGAAAGTTTAAAGTCAATCAGTTTGTCTTCATGGGCCCTGGATGGGGAAAAACTTCAGTCATTTCCCTTGCCTGGCACTCTCGTGGTCAGAGGATGAAATCCAATCATGGGGTCAGTTGGGTTTATACATTCCATGGCAAACCAATTTGGCCATTTCTCTGCATTTCCCAAAAGTTCTCTGACTTCCTAGACAGGAATTGTGAGCACAGGGAGACCTTTATGCTGGTTCCTACAGCACATCTGGTTTGTAGCATGCGCCAGATGGGCTCCCTTTCATCTGGAGGAGGGGCAGGAGGGGACACACGAGCCTCTGTAGGTCCAAGGAACTTCCTAATTGGAGGTTCTAGTTTTTGGTGAAGTGTTTCAAGTTAAGGTGTAAGTAGATCACGTTGGAGTCACAATGTCCTTTAAATTTAGGAGAATATGCCTTTTATTAGAGTCTGCCCACCTGATCTTTAGGCTCATCACTCAGCCCAAAGATGTCTCGGACAAGCTATTAGTATGTTTCTGACACCATCACGCATTATATGAATGCTTATTGAGCATCTACCATGTGCCCTGCACCGTGCTCTGTGCTGGCATACAGCAATGGATAAGGCAGACGTGTGTCCTATACTCAGGGAACTCACTTCCACCAGTAAGAGAGCACACTGCCCTCACCAGTCCTCTTGCACCTGGGCACAGACGGCTGACTTTACCCTCGTCAGCTCCTAGTCTGTGGTCTGGTTTATGCCTTGCCTCTGTCACCATAGACATGCTGGATTGGAAATAAAATCCTAGAAAATACTCAAGTCTGTAAGCCCTTGTGGTGATAGTGAAAGGAAAAATATTTCTGGAGGAGGGTGAGCGACTGGGTGCATCCAGTGGCTGAGAAGTAAAGGTTGAGATGGTTAGGTAGCCAATTCCAACAAGGGGAGAGCAACAGGGGGAGACAGGGGCTGATGCGCAGGTGCCACTGCAGCCACGTCGGGCTTTGGCGACTCTGCAGAGTGGACCGCACTCAATCTCTTTCCAGGACATTCTAGCCACGCTTATGCCCACTATACTGTTCTTGAAGATTCTTGTCATTCTCCATTCCTTGCTGAGACTCAGGGGAAGGAAGCCAGACCCATTCTCTCCTGTCCTTAGTTACCACCAAATTCTTCCTTTCTCTCACCCTGAAGACCTGAATATTCCTACTGAGGCCCCTTCCTAGACAACCAGCCCACTGAGGCCTAACCAATGTCACATCCCAGGTCATTGGGCATCTCTTTCCAGAAACCTAACTACCAGATGCCTCGCCACTGAAATTCTCACAGTTCTCTACAAGAGTAAACACTATTCACAATGACTCTGAGATTTCTTAAGAGCTTAAAATGCCTTTTCACTTATTAAAGATAGACGAAATGGTGTTTTTTGTTTGTTTGTTTATCCTCACCTGAGGATATTTATTGATTTGAGAGAGGGAGGAAAACAGAGAGAGAGAGAGAGAGAGAGAGACGAGAGAGAAACATTTGCCTCCCGTACAGGCCCTAACTGGGGATTGAACCCACAACCTAGGCATGTGCCCTGACCAGGGACTAAACCCACAACATTTTGGCCTACAGGATGACATTCCACCAACTGAGCCACCTGGCCAAGGCCAAAAAACAATGCTTTAGGAAGCTGTTGGCTTTCATGTTTGATGTCATTCTTCAATGTGAAAAAAAAAAAAAGCTAATTTGTATAGGACCTCTCAGCGTTCAGGCAGGAGAAGAATTAATCCCACGTAGTTCAAATTAGGAGGCTTCTGGGGAATGACCCCTTATATAGAGTTATAATCAGGGTTGAGAGAACCTACAAGGGAAATTGAGGCACTAAAAACTAGCAACAGTGGGGATTCATTACCGCCTTTGGGCCAGAAGGGGCACAAGTGTTACTGGGAGGCAGGGGGAGCCAGAGCCTTAGAATAGGAGCTTGTGGAAGCCAGAGTCTCTGAAAGAAGCAACCTCTAGTAGAATCAAATGCTTAAACAGAATGGGAATGGGGAAGAAATACCCTAGCATCTATTTCCTCCCATCTGCTAATCTCCACTGGCCACACCTAACCAGTACTGAGGGGCCAAAGGAGAGGTTAAGGCAGGCAAGTGATGCAGTTCCTAGGGGTCTGCTTCCTAGGACACAGAACAGGGTGGAAAAGGGTAGAAATTGGACTGGGTGGGCCCCGAGGAGCAGAAACTGTAGGAATTGTGTAAAAGTTTAGAGTATTCTCAGAAAAACTGAAGAACTTGAAATATAATCATATTCAGACATCCATACATAACCAGTTCGACCATTTTTACCATATCGAAGCTATTAAATGGCTTAATTGATGTTTCAGAATGGAGACCTTGACTGAGAGCCCTGTGAGTTTAGACAGAGCAGCCAAATAGTTGTCCCTCTATTTAGATCTGAGAGTCTCACTGGGCACACCATGGTCTTTATCAGAATCATCTTGAGAATTCTGGCAAATCACACATACCTGCCCTCTCTACCACCCTAAAGAAAAGGGCTTGAGTGGCAGCTGCTGATACAAGCAGATCCTCAGACCAGTCTTAGACACCCTGCGATTTGGAGAAACATAGGAGATTTTTTTTCCTAGTGAAGACTCATAGTTCAGCTTTACTATCTCTAGGCACTAGGAGAAAAAAAATTCCAAAGGTCAGAACGAAAACACTGGTTTCATGCAAGGCAGCTGGAGTGACATGGCAATGACAGGAAAATGTGAACTATGTGAGAGGGGGAGCGGCAGACATGCACGCAGACACGCTCCTGTCAGAGCGGGAACTCCAGGGCTCCAGGCGCCGGGAAGGAGATTCCAATCCACCTCGGGAAGGCCTGTGCTGCTTGCATGTCTTAAAAGCCAGGCTATACTTTGGCTTCTGAAATGAAAAATTACACCGAAAGAGATGCCTGATTTTTATTAACTATCCTTAAAAGGAGTCTTTCACTCATTCAGGGGAAGGTATTTTGCTTGAGTGTTTTCCCACTTTGGCAAATGCAATCCAGTGAGGCTGGATTGAAGGGGTTTTGCCCTGGGCAAATGGTTGAGCACAAAAACCCTGCCGACTCCAGGAACAATTTAAAGAAGAGGGAAGAGATTTCCTTGAATCGATATGGAAGAGCCAAAATAAATGGCTACTCTAGTTTTCTTGACAAAACATTATTGCATTTTTTTTTCACAACACATCTCTGATGCAATTGACCAAAGAGCGTACTAGGAGACCTGGGTCAGGATTCACAGATGCTGGGCCAAGTCCTCAAACCTCTGAAACTGGGTGCTCAGCCGCCATGTGGCCGAAGCAGAGGTAGGGGCGGAAGTGGCTTTGGATAGAAGCCACCTTCGTAGCCTGTGAACAGTTCTGGGTTTTGACAGACTGAAGATGGCTCCTGCAGATAGGGTAGGAGTGAGTGGTGTCAGGGCGTGCGCCCAGAGCTCTCCGTCAACAGTGGCAAAGCGAAAATGCACATGGACAATATTGGATTAGCAGTGAAAATTTTGGAAGGCAATCTTAGCAAAAAGCCAGAGCAAGAGACGGGAGCAATAAATCAGGCCGGGAGAACATCTGAGCTGGAGGATGCTGTTGCCTGGTCTATTGCTCTGCAGCCAGCGGAAGCACACACGGGTCCCAGTCGGTGTTGACTCTAGCACCCTGCCAGCTTATTCTGGCTCCAAGAAAATGAGAACATCTTGGCTAAAGATGTGGGGAGAGTTGGGGGCAGTGTGTGATTTTCAGTAAAATAATTTTTCCCCAAAGGGGAAATGGAAGGCCTGAGGGCTCTTATATCAGGCAAAGCCTCTAACTAAAGCATGGTGGCCTGCTGAGGCCTACAGGAGTGGTTTCAGTATCCCGAGAAGCTGATGGAAAAGCAAGGCAAATGAACCAGTTCCCAACTTTCAGAGATATTTCCTTGGGTACCACACTGCTGGGTTTCTAAAAATTAATAGCGAAATGCCAGCATAACTCCACAGTCACTATAGCAGAGTGGTTAAACACCTAGGATTTAGATTCAGACTTCTGAGCCTCCATTTCTTCATCCATGTAATAGGTGCAATCATTCCTGCCCCATCATGTGAAGATTACAGGAAGCACAAGACCTGCATGTGGGAGCCGAGATCAATTACCACCACTTCAGAAAAGTGGTTTTCCAGGAAGCAGGGCAGTTCATGGGAAAGAGGCTCCATTTTTTGAGATTCCCAAGTGAATGGCCAAAGAAAAGCAGAGATCAATTAATTTACTAATTGTGTGTAGGTAAGAATAGACCCCAAGGAGGAATGAAAGGGAGAAAAAATTAAGGGGGGGGGGAGGGAGGGAGAGAGAGAGAGAATCTACTTTGGACTTAGCCATTGCCTGTTCGAATCTACTGCTCACCCTGAGATCAGAGTGACCTTTATAAACACAGATCCCTCTGACCAGATTGTTTTCTCGCCCAGAATTTGCGCTGGTTCTCCGCACTCCAAGGAAGAGGTCCAACCTTCTTCAAACAGGGGCCTATGTACAGAATGGTGCCCCTCTCTCTCAGGTCTCAAGCATTCCCTTCAGTGGTTTTCATGCAAGGTGGCATTGAACCCCACGCACACCCTCACCCACACTCTCCTCCCCCTTGGGCCTTTGGAAATGTTTGGAAAGCGCTGGTTGTCACTACTGGGTGCTAGGTAGAGAACGGGTGTAAATGTGTGCCATTTAACTGGGGACTGGGCAGTGTCCTATAACAGTCCTGGCCAAAATGCCAATAGCAGCTTTGTTTAAAAAACCCTGAGCCCCTCTGTCTTTGTTCCTTCAATGGCTCCTGCCTAAAATGCTCCTCTCCTCGTTCCATTCCATCCCATCCAACTTTCTCATCCTCAAAGGCCTCGTTCAGAACTGATCTCCCTGAGGAAGCCTTCCAGGCCCCGGCACTCCACCAATGGCAGAACTGATGGTTCTTTCCTAAAAACTCCTGTGAACCAGCCCCTGCAGAACCCTAGATTTGTCACACTGGATTAGCTGGCACATCTCACCTTCCCACATCCCAAGGGCTGAGAGAGGTCCTCCTGGTCTCTGCAGCCTCAGGGCCTAGCCCAGTGCCCGGCACCCGGAAAGGTTCAGTTCACGTGAATGAAGGAGGGAATGACCCCTAGCTTTCTTTCTCATCCACAAGCACTTGTAAACAAAGTCTGGAGAGCAGGAGCCCACCTTCTCCAGGAAACTGCATGGATGTCTTGCAAAATTAACTGTGAAATCACATGGCTACCAGCACGCTCGGACTTCACTGTGAGCCGTGCTGCTGAGACGTCTGGTGTTCTCTTTGCTTTTGTGTGTGTGTGAATTGAATTATTTTTTCTGGGTCATTAAAAGTTGTTTGATTTGGGCAACACCTTATTTATTTAATAATAGATTCCACCCTGGAAGCCAAGTTCAGGAACTAGGAGGCAGGGTTGCTATTTCTTTGATAGAGATCTCCTTGGCTCCAGTAATCTTAGTCCAGGCATGCTCTAGGAAACAGACTCAAACTGAAGATTTGGATTCCTCAGGGAGGTGCTAGAGTGGTGGAGACAGACATATAAATAACTATATGAAGCAGAGGCTGTCAGTGCCAAACAGACGGACAAGCACACGGCTAGAATAGAAGTGCTAAATAATATGTGGCGAGTGCATAGAAACCAGCAATCAGTTTGAGAATAGAGGAGGCTGCAGAGACACAAGTTATTCATATAATGATCATCTTTGTGTTCGCTTAAGAAGCAGCCCAAACTGTGATTATGACGGCTGATTATTGTCAGACATTAATTAGTTACCAGATTCATGTTCTTCAATCCATTCTGCACATTGCTGTGAGGTTGATATTCTGAAAATATACTTCTTGCCTCCCTCCCCATACTTAATTTTCAATAGTTTCCCATGGTCTACGGACCAAAGTCCTTTGCCTGACACCTGTCATCTGAGGGTCTGCCCCAACCGTCCAATGTGGGCCATACCCTCCTCCCCATCTCCTACCCATCCCCTGCACCAAGCTTCCACTCTGGGCAAAGTGGCCAAGTGACTGTTCCCCAAAGATGACGGAGAGACCATCACCTTTGTGAATTTTATCATGCTGTTCTCATTATCTAGAATGGCTTGCCCTTTCTCTCAATTCTTCCAAATCCTGACTTTTTAGCCTCAGTTTCCCCTATATACTCACCCTTTGCTCAGTTTCCCAAAGCTAACCCTCTCAAAGGGCTACAACTTATTTTTCCAGCCAAGTTCAGAGCTTGGTAGCCCTTGCATTCAATCAGCTCTGGCGTGGAGGATGGATCACACAATCCAAACATGGTACCTGGGTACCAGAGCACTGCAGTGGCAGGCTAATGGCCCTGGGGATGGAATGGAAGTTGATGAGTGCAGAGCAAATAGAACCTGCTTTTTTCTTTTTTGTGTTTCTCAGCACTGACAAGTCTCAAAAACTATATTGCACTTAGTGAGTCCATTTAAAAAGAGCTTTATACTTTTTTATAAACTCTTGTTGGACAGGAATCCAGATCCAAAACCTTGCGCTGTTGTGGCTGCAGAAGGGAGGCTGGGACCCTCCTGGCCAAGGATGTCACACCAGGACAGCCTGGGACTTTTCAAATCCATCCCAGAGCAGGGAAGTGCACACCCAAGCAGTTCTGCTGATAGCCCATGGCCACCCACAAGGCAGCCATTTCTGTCCCCACCACCCAAGGCCTCAAGTGAGGCCCCCCTCCCCTTGAGGCCTAACATCAGGGGAGTTGCCTTCTAGACCATCTCAGCAACTTTCTAGCTGGGCCTCAGTTTCCTCGGCCATAAACTACAGATCCTCATATATGCCATGCAGGCCTGCTTATGGATTAGAGATAATATATACAAAGATATTGGTACAGAGAAGATGACAAGTAACTGCTAGCTATGGCGACCTCTGGACGGCTACTATGAGTCCTAAAGACTAAGACAGAGAGGGATGCACGTGGGCAGGAGAGTTACAGGCACAGAGCAGAGAGCCACGGGGAGCAACACCATCTCCTCCTGCCCATCACCTTCATTTCTACCATGCAGACACATCCTCAAGTGTGTGCTTCCAAAGCCTATGCAGGCCTTCTTGGCCTGACCCCCAGAAATCTTGTTTCTTTTCTGTTTTCCCACACACTTCCCTTTTATTCTGGAGTCACTGCCTTGTGCACTTTTGTTCCTTGAGAACCCAAATCCCCATCTCACTGTTCTACAGACACACCCAGGGGTGCAGACCTGACTTCAGCTCCCATTCCCTGCGTTCGCCTTCTGGTGTCTCCCCACAGAAGTCTCTTTCTACCTGACCTCTGCCTGACCAACCCTCCTTGTTCCCCTGACGTGCATTCTTCACAAATGCTTTCTGAATGAACAAAAACTCCTGTCACTCTTTATATGTTATGAGCCCTTTAAAAGAATGCCACCAACTCCCCTCCTGTCCTGGCCTCATCAGGAGACACCCAGCCCCGCTCTGGAGGGCAGGTCAACCAGAAGCAAGGCTGTAAAATCTGAGCAGCTCAGTTCATTCAGCCACAAAGGCGGTGACCCTTGTTTTTCCTCCCCGCCTTGCAACCCCAGGAAGACAGACCACCTTTAACTAGGTCAACCAAACTCACAGTCCTCGCTCCACTCTCTCCCCCTTTATGATCGTGGTTCTCAGTTGGAGGCACTACATTTATTGTGATGATTTATGTCTGGAAAAAAACAACAGAAGGTTTCACTGACTCCTGACTGAAGTGGACAGGCATTCCTGTATGGAAACGCACACCAGTGAAGACAGTAGGGTAGCGCCGGACTCTCTCCAGTGGAGGATTTTTTCTGAAAAGTGTCCTGAGCTGGCTTGAGCTAAAATCCTGGCAACTCTGAGATAAATGTCAGGAAAAAGGGAACCTGCTTTCAAAAAAGCCAGTCCCATTTAACTCATGAGGAGCCATCTGTCACAGGACTTGACCTTCTCACCCCTTCTCTTCCTCTCTGCTTCCACAAATGACCAAGCCCAGCTTTCCTCTTGTGACCTCACAGACCGGCCTTTCGTAAATAGAGGGGAACAGACAGTTGCTATGTAAAAATGTGCCTTGCTCCGACTGCCCCCCTTCCCCCAAATTCTCTGCCTTAAGTTGCCCTTCCTGGTTTCCATGCTGCATCTTAAAAAACCAATGAGGAATACCGTTCCATGTAACAAAGAAAATGTTGATGCGACAGGAAACCCCAGTCCATGGTATTGCGGACTCACTGGGGACAGGCTGAAAGACACCCAGACCCAAGTGAGTATGTTATCGTGTTTGCTTTACTCCTGAATATAAGCTGCACAAACACAAGGCTTGCAGAATGAGGGTTCTTGAACTTGTGTGTGTGTGTGTGTGTGTGTGTGTCTTTATTAATAGACAAATGAAAGCCCAGCATTAATCTCACTCCTGTGAAACTTTCGCTCCACCTACACTTGTGTAACCAGGTCAAATCAAGCCTGAGTTATATGAGAACACGGATTCTAACTTTAACAAATACATAAAGTCATGACCCTTTTGTTTTGATACGCTGCCTATTTCAGACAGGCAGAAAGCCACCACTAAAACCAGGAGGTATACAAGACTTCACAATTTATTAACAAGATTAGCTGGCTTTAGTTTGTCCGCTAATGATTAGTCACAAATGCGCGTTGCCTCAGAAGCCTCGGAGGTCAGGTAACTCAAGGAACCGTTTGGTTTAATTTTGTTTCCTTTCTTTTTGATGTGTTACTATGCGCTGCAAATTAAGGGTTATTTCACGTACACCCATTCCTAACCAGATTATATACAATTCGACAAGCCCACCTTAAATAGTGTATGTTTTTTCACTTTCCACTATATTTGTAGAACTGCCTGCTGTGAAATTACAAAGTTCATGGTTCAGCTGAACTTTTGAACTCAAGTGAGGATTTGACACAGCAAAACAATCTAAATGAACCCAACACGAAGTTTTCATAGTCGAAACTGCTTTTCAGCCTATTGTCTGGGGTAATTGGGTAGGAAAGTTCTTTATTGATGTTGTAAAAACTACCAGTTTAATAACAGGCAGAGGGAGTTGAGAGGAGATGAGTGGATGTACCTTGGAGCGTCTAAAATCAAGCTTCTCTGCGAGTTCACTGAACTCTACCTGACCCCATGAGGAAGGTCTCCCCAGGATAACCCACCAACTCCAGGGTTTGAGACCAAATGGCTGCAGCCTGCCAGCTCTTAATACCTCAGAGTGGAATGACTTCTCAAGTGCTACACAAAATAACAGTATTCGTTTTTAAAAAATAGTAGCTCTACCATGTGCCAAAAGGCTACACAGTGCCAGGTCCTTTACAAATATTTTTTTCATTCAATCTTCACAAAAACTCAATGAGGCCACTATTACCATCTCTATTTTATAGATGAGGAAACGGGAACCAGAGAGATTAAGCAATTTGCCCAAGATCACACAGCTAGCATTTGACCTCTCTGTGCTTCAGTTTTGTCATCTGCAAAACAAATGTTGGACAAGGTGGTCTCAGATTTGAGATTGTAGGTGCTGGCCCACATACCTGGGATAATTGGAGAGGGAAGGTTCCGTGCAGAAGACAGAAAAGCTCTCATTTACAGGATTTTATTTCACCCTAACAACCTATGGGGCAAGTAGGATTACCTGTACGGTACTGAAGAAATTGAATGTAGGTGCATTAACTCACTTGCCCAAGGTCACACAGCCGCCAAGAGCAGAGTTAGGGTGAAGTCTCTGACTTCAAAGCTTATTCTTCTTCCACCTCTTGACGGCAAAGTCAGTGCACTGCCATTCGGGCTTCTGTGCTTCCACATCCCAACTTCTGATTGAGCAGGAGAGAAGGGTTGGCAGGTGGACTGGGGGAGAAGGAAGATTTGTTTTGCTTGACTACATATCAAATTGTTTTCTGCGGAGTTTTTATTTTGAAACCAAGAACATCACATCCTGGATTTGGGAGCGACTGTGCTCAGAAAACACTCCCGCGGCATGGTGCCAACTCCTATTGTCACTGTGCTCCCGCCACCACTGCTCTGGAGTGGCCGCCCCTCGGAAGACTAACAGACAGTCTGCCAGACACCGACAATTGAGTGAACTGCACAGAATGCTTCATCTAGTCCTGTAGCAAACACTTAACCAAATTATCTGTCACTGCATCTTTACTCTCCCTCCTTTGAAAATAAGGACATGGGTCCCCCTATCCATGCGCGCGCGCGCACACACACACACACGGAGTCCAACCAGCTTCCTCTCATATTTTATATGTGTTTCTTGCCAAGAATATATAGTTAAATTTTGTTATTTTAATTGGATAATTTTATCTTTTAATTGGGCATTTCATCCATTAACATTTAATGTAATCACTGATTTATATGAGTTTATAATCTACCGTTTTATAATTTGCTTTCTAAGTTTTCTGACCTATTCTTTATTCCTTTTAACTCCTTTCATGTCTTCTTTTGGATTAATGGAACATCGTTATATTACTCTACCCATCCCATCATTTGCTTAGAAATATATACACTTGGAGTATATTTTAGGGGCTACCCTAGAGATTATTATAACATGCATCCTTAATTTATCAAGTTCTAGTGTTATTTGATACTTTTACCCCTTCTTTATGAACTCCTCCTCCACAATGTTATGCCAAGATTATTTTAACTCTCCCTGTATTTTGTCACAGTTGACATTAATTCAGATTTACCATGTATTTTCCTTTGTTGTTGCTCTTATGCCTTCCTGCATCTCTGAGCTTCCATATGATATTATATTTTCTCTACCTGAAGAACACTCTTTGTATTTCCATTTTGCAGTATGCTGATAGCACATTTTCTTAACTTTTTTTTTTTTAAGATTTTTTTTATTTTTTTTATTTTTAGAGAGAGGGGAAGGGAGGGAGACAGAGAGGGAGAGAAACAGCAATGTATGGTTGCCTCTCACATGGTCCTCATAGGGACCTGGCCCGCAACCCAGGCATGTGCCCCGACAGGGAATTGAACCGGGACCCTCTGGTTCCCAGCCCGCGCTCAATCCACTGAGCTACACCAGCCAGGGCCATTTTCTTAACTTTTAATTGTTATTCATAAACTTATGTTCCTGGGTTTAGAATAGTAGCTTGGCAGTTCCATAGCACATCAAAGATATCATTTCATTGTTTTCTGGCTTCTACTGCTTCTGTTGAGAAATCATTCATTGTTTCTTTTGATAAGTTAGATATCAGTCTATTTGTTGCTCCTTTTTTCTATCTTTTTTCTCTGTTTTCAAGATTTTATATTTGGTTTACAGCAGTGTTATGGTGATGTAGCCAGGTGTGTGTTTCTTTATATTTAACTTATTTGGGTTTGAATCTGTGGCTTGATGATCTTACCAGTTTAGGAAAATTCTTATTCTTTATCTCTTCACATATAACTTCTACCACACCTTCTCTCCTCTCCATTTCTGTGATTCCAAATTCATGTATGTTAGATCTTTTCCCCCTTGATGTCCCTCACCCTCTCTTCTATGTTTTTTATTCTTTTTGTCTTTCTATGCTTTATTCTGGATCATCTCCACTGACCTATCTTCCTTTTCACTAATTTTCTCTTCAACTATGTCTAATCTTCTATAAAACTATCACCCATATTGTATTCTTAATTGGGCTTATTGTATTTTATAGTTCTAGATTTTATATTTGATCCTTTTTCAAATCTACTATGTCTCTTATTATAATCCCCAGATCTCTGCCAAAATACTCAATTTTGTCCTTTTTTCCTTTACATATTAGGAATAGTTATTTAAAAAATCTATATTTGAAAATTCTAATATCTAGAGCCTCTATGGGTCAGTTCAATGATCTGTTGTTTCCCCTGGTTTTAGTTCATGTTGTCTTTGCCCCACGTGTGCTTGGTTATCTTCTATTGTGTGCTACAGGTTGTGTTTGGGGAATTATTTGTGGAATTATTTTGAGACCTCAGGAACTATTTTCCTCTAGAGAGGATTTCCACATGCTTGGTATGAGTGCATAGGAGCACTAGCAATCCGGGTTTACCTTAATCCAATTTCAGGGACTAATACCTTTCAAAGCCGGGCTGTGAACACCCAAAGTTCACTCTTACTTCTAAGGTGCAGCCTTTTAAGATCTCAACCAAAGGGGCAGCGGTGGGAGGGGTCAGTCTCTCACTTTCATAGGTCTTGAATTCCAACTTTTGTTCCCTTTGCCACATGAGACTGTTAAAAGTGCTGGTCAGCCTCTCAGCCACCTCATCCAGCTCCCAATAAAGACCCCAAATGCCAGGATCTCCTTTTCTGGACTTCTTTCTTTTCCTGGATCTTGAAACAGTAGTTTGCTCAGTAGCTCTTTGTCTCTTTGATACCTTAAAAATTAGTTTTAATATATTTTGTTTAGCTTTTCTAGTTATTCTCAACAGGAGGGTTGGTCCAAATTGCCTAGTCTGCAATTATTGACAGTGAAAGTTTTCAAATTTTAAAAAATATTCTTTATTTTATATTGTTCTCTTTCTAGAATTCCTTGTGCTTTAAAATCCTTTTTCATTATGATCAGAGTGTATGAAAGTTTTGTTTTGGTCGTGTGTGTTTTTAATATCTTTTGACAAAAAATAATGTTAATGTGATATCAGACCCCAAAATGATATTGAAGTTTAATGATTCATACAATTTTTAAGTCTAGGAACCACTGCATTATAATGAGCCTATAGGGTCGGTGTTATCCCTGCCCATAAGCTGGCTCTTTGGAGGACTTCATGGTGATCTGAGTTCCTCTCACTCTCTCTGCCCACCTGTGGGCATCCACCACAGCTGAGCTGGGAAGACACACTAAACAGACACACAAGAGTTTTTTCAGTTCATAATTTGTTTTTTCATGCTGCTGCTTTGAAATTGTCTTCTTTCAGGCTGGGGTGGGTTTCCCAGTGGTGGTCATCCATGCTGTGTTGATGTGCTTCCCCAGAAGAGGGAAGTGGCTGATTCCCAGGAACCAGCAGTAGCAGACAGGCTTGGCTCCTAGAACAGACAGTGTGGCTCCTCATAGGTGGAGTAGGAAGCAGAGAGGCCAAGCCACAAACAGAAGCAGCTTCAGCAGACACTCGGCACACACACAACCAAAGGCCAGGCCTCCCACAGTCACACTATGTGGAGGCCTCCTCACTCCGGGCAGCCCAAGTGGGGAGCAGAGCCATCAGCACTACCTTCTACAGACAAGATGCAGCGTGAGAACCATGACCCACCCACTCCGGGAAACACAGTGGCAAAAGAATAGCTTTTTCTAACTGTGTAACATGCCAATTCTCCAAAGACAAGAGACTTTAGTACATCTTCCTCCCTTGGGAAAGTTGAAATGTTTCAATGTAAGCTAAGAGTACTAGCAATTCCTATATTGTTTTCAGGCATTTCACTAAATGTTTGTACACATATTAAATAATCACGTGTCACTGTGTGAGGTACATTACTCTAATTCTACATATTAAGAAATAGGGGACAGGAGAAATGAAGAAATGCATCCAAAGAACACAACTAGACATGGTGGGGACAGTGTTAAAATGAAGATTATTTGTTCTTTTAAAGCCCTGCCACCGTGCTTTTTCAAGAATTCTCTCAGCAAAAACAAAGAGATTCATTAAACACACCCACATCTGTAATCCTGAAAGAAACTGTTTCTGGCCACTTGAGGAACCTCCCAGCTTTGCGATGCTCTTGCCTTTGTTCTCCTCCTTTCCAGGTCTCCGCTGTCTCTCGGCCAGGCGGCTTCTGGATGCAGCCTTGCTCTTCTGGCCCTCTGCTTGTCCGGTTGAATTCTTCCCGCTGAAAACATGAGACCTGTTTTTCTAGGCTCAAACTTCTGACATTTTGCTAAGGTCTTCCTTTTCACTTCTGGTTTCTGGTCAGAAGATCATGCCTGGATTCAGTGTGATTTGTAGGACTGTGACCATCGACAGTCGTATGTCCAATAAAAAAATTCAGCTCTTCCCACTTCTGGAACACACGAAGAAAGTGATCTGACAAAGGCCATCCGTGAGAATCCCATGACTGCTAGAATTACTTTTTTTGAAAAGTGGACTTTATTCTTTAGAGCAGTTTTAGGTTCATAGTAAAATCGAGAGGAAAGTACAGAGATTTCCCATATACCCCCTGCTCTGACACATGCGTAGCCGTCCCCCACTATCAACGTCTCCCCAAGAGGGGTACATTTGTTACAACTGATGAACCTACATTGACACAGCATTATCACCCAAAGTGCATAGTTTACATTAGGGCCCTAGAGTTAGCTTTCAAAAAAACCAAGTCTCATGTCATTATTTTACTTAAAAACCTCTGGTGGGGCCCCTGTTAGTGAAGTCCACATATCTTATGGTACACATCATCAGGATCCAACCATACTCACCAGTCTCATCTCTACATTCCCATCACACCGAATTCCCACCTTTTGCTGAGCAAGCATGGTCTTTCCTAGCTGCACGCCTTTACACTTATTGTTTCTTCTGTCAAGAAAATCCTTTCCTCATGCCTAGAGAATTTGAAGCCTTGCCTATCTTTTCTCAGTGCTCCCAGAGCTTTCTGCATGTATCCCCATAACAATGGTTTAGTGCAATCCTATTCAACGAATATTTTATGAGCAACCGAGTACTGGGCAAATAGCAAGGCACTGGGCCATCAAGACAAAAGAGTCGGAGTCTCTGTTCTGAGGAAGCTCCCAGCCCAGTGCAGGCAATAACACCAATGCCATCATCACAAACACATATATCAGAAAAGTAAAATACGATTTACCAAAAAAGTTAAATGCACAAAGAAGAGAGCAGTGAGCACAGTTTGGGGAAGTAAGAGAAACCATCATGGAGATGGATGACCTGAGGATGAGTAGGAATCTGTGGATGAATGGGGTAAGGAAGAGAACAGTGAAGAGAACACTCCACAACAGTAATTTTGCATAAAGTCAACAAGGCAAATATTTACGTATTTCTTAGCATTTCTTGAGGAGAAATGAGATTGGGGCTATTTCGTCTACAGAATCTATTACAGAATTCTGTACCAAATATATACTTAAATAAATAGAATCAAAACCTGCTGTGTAAAATATACAATAAGGAACAATATTTCTTTACCAAAAGAGATGATAACAATCTGCTTTCTTGGGGTCATACATCACTACCAACATTTGGACCAAAAAGATTACAAGTGAATCCTACAAATCAGAACACAGCATTGAAGCAGACTGAACAAAGTAAATGGCATTTTCAGTTTTTGTTCTCTCTAACCTCTCCACAGAATTTACATCCTCACCACAGAATGTATAACTGTCCTGAAACTCTTCCCACACTGCCAACCTTTGCTCCTATGGTAACATATTACACTTGCTTCTTTTCCTCTGTTATTTCCTGATTCTTATTCTTTAATCTCTGCCTTATTCCTCTCACACATGAGAACTTTTAAAAGTTAAAGCTTCACCCCTTGTTATCCTTTCACTTCAATAACTTCTTTGGGATTCACTATGCTGTAGTCTTTAATTATTAACTTCATACAGAGGGCACTGAAAACCTTTATGGTTTTAAAGATGCAAAAGGACTTTCTATTTCTTGTCTTAGTGCATTGCCTAAGATTGCTAGTCCAATGCTGGCAGTAGGAATAATATGGATATCCTTGTTTATTCCCAACTATACCGGTAAGGCTTCTAATGCTTTATCATTTAGTATTATTATTATAGGTTTCTAGAAGTTTAAGGAAGTTAGTCTCTCTTATTATTTAATTCAGTGTTTGACATTTCTTTGACTGCTTTTTGACTCTTTGCTGTTTTTGTGGTAAAGTACACATAAAATGTACCCTTGATGACATTTAGTACATTTACAATGTGGTATGACGGTCACTACCATTTAGTTCCAGAATAGTTTTATTACCCCAGAAGGAAATACCTGCCCAGTGAGTAGATGCCTCACACTTATCCCCTGGCAACCATTAATCTGTTTTGTGTCTCTGTGGAATTACATATTCTGGATATTTCATATATGTGGAATCATATTCCTTTTTGTATATACGGAAATTAAATATGGGACTTATTGTCAAGATGGAGACATAGACAGACATGCTTCACCTCCTTATGCAACCACAGAGAGAATTACAACTATTTCTCAAAACGAATAACAACCATTAGAAAATTGAGCTATATAGATGTCCAATAACTAAGGATTTAAAGAAGCCACATTCATCCAGACAGATGCCTTTTACAGGGAGTCACAGCAGCTCTACCTAATATATGGAAATAAATACAAGAAGGCTGCCAAATTGAGGAGACAAAAAAATATGATCCAAATGAAAGAATAGAACAAAACTCCAGAAAAAGAACTAAACAAAATGGACATAACCAACCTATCAAATGCAGAGTTCCAAATACTGGTGATCAGGGTGCTTAGAGAACTCATTGAGTATGGCAAAATTATAAGAGAAGAAATGGAGGTTACACTAAGCAAAATAAAGAAAAATCTACAGGGAACCATCAGTGGAGAGGAGGAAGCTGAGACTCAACCCAATGATTTGGAACACAAGAAAGGAAAAAGTATTCAATCAGAATGCAGGAAGAAAAATAATTTTAAAAAACAAACAAACAAGGATAGGCTTAGAAACCTCTGCGACAACTTTAAATGTACCAACATCCAAATCATAGGTATGCCAGAAGTAGAAGAAGAAGAGCAAGAAATTGAAAACTTTTTTGAAAAAATAATGAAAGAAACTTCTCTGATTTGACACAGAAAATAGACATACAAGTCCAGGAAGCACAGAAAATCCCAAACAAGTTGGACCCAAAGGGGACCACACTAAGACGCATCATAATAAAAATGCCAAAGTTTAAATATAAAGAGAGAATCTTAAAAGCAGCCAGAGAAAAGCAGAGAGTTACCTACAAAGGAGTACCCATAAGGACTATCAGCTGATTTCTCAAAAGTAACTTTGCAGGCAAGAAGGGACTGGCAAGAAGTATTCAAAGTGATGAAACACAAGGACCTACAACCTAGATTAACTTACTCAGCAACACTATCATTTAGACTGGAAGGGCAGATAAGTGCTTCCCAGACAAGTGAAAGCTGAAGGAGTTCATCATCACCAAACCA
Organism: Micronycteris hirsuta; assembly: GCA_004026765.1. NCBI lineage: Eukaryota > Metazoa > Chordata > Mammalia > Chiroptera > Phyllostomidae > Micronycteris > Micronycteris hirsuta. The sequence goes on from PVJI01007141.1 coordinate 63,948, forward strand.
TTATTACACGAAATGTTAAAGGGACTAATTGAAGAAAAAGAAGGTCAAAACTATGAATATTAAAAGGGCAGCACATTCACAACTATCAACAACTGAATCTAAAAAACCACAAACTGAGCAAACAAACAGAACAAGAATAGAATCATAGATATAGAGATCATTTGGAGAGTTATCAACTGGGAGGGGGAAGGAGGAGAGTGGGGGAAAGGTACAGGGATTAAGAAGTACAGATTGGTAGGCACAAAATAGACAGGGGTATGTCAAGAGTAGCATAGGAAGTGGAGAAGCCAAAGAAAGTATATGCACAACCCATGGACATGAATTAAGGAGTAGGAGGATTTCTGGAAGTTACTGGGCGGAGAGGTCAAAGGGTGAAAAATTGGGACAAATGTAATTGCACAATCAATAAAATATATTTAAAAAATAAAATATTCCTTTTCATACATATGAATCATATAATATGGTCTTTTATGTCTGACTTCTTTTATGTAGCATAATGTTAAGGTTCACCTATGTTGTAGCATGTGTCAGTACTTTATTTCTTTATTCCAATAATATTTTCTTAATCCACATTTTGTTATCCATTGTCAGTTGATGGACATTTGGGTTGTTCCCCTCTTTTAGCTATTGTGAATAGTGCTGCTACGAACATTCATGTACTAGTTTTTGTTTGAACACCTGTTTTGAGTTCTTTTGGATATACACACAGAAATGGAATTATTGGGTCATATGACAATTCTATGTTTAATTCAACGAGGAACTGCCAAAGTGTTTTCCACGGTGTTTCTACCATTTTACATTCCCACCAGAAGTGTACAAGAATTCCAATTTCTCCACATTCTCACCACCACTTGTTATTTTCCTTTTTTATTATTATTATAGCTATCATAGTAAATGTGAAGTGGTATTTTATCATGGTTTTGATTTGCATTTTCCAAATGACTAATGATGCCGAGTGTATTTTCATATACTTGTTAGCTATTTGTGTTTCTTCTTTGGAGATATGTCTATTCAATTCATTTGCCCAGCTTTTAATTGAGTTCCTTTCCCTTTTCTTATTTAATTGCAAGAGTTTTTTTCATATATCCTGGATATTAGAGCCTTGTTGGATATATAATGTACAAATATTTTCTCCCATTCTGTAGGTTTTCTTACTTTTTTGATACTGTCTTTTGATGTATACAAGTTTTTCATATTTATGAAGTCAAAATTATCTGTTTTTTCTTTTGTTGCTTGTGTTTCTTGGTGTCATATCTAAAAAAACCATTGCCAGATCCAACAAAATGAAGATTTAGTCCTATTTTTTCCTCTAAGAATTTTATGGTTTTAGCTGTCCTATGTTGGTCTTATATCCACTTTAAGTAAATTTTTGTATATAGTGTGAGCCATGGATCAACTTTCTTCTTTTCCTTGTGGAGATCCAGTTGTCCCAGCACAATTCGTTGAAGAGAACATTTTCCTCCACTGAATAATCTTGGCCTCAATGTCAAACATAAATTGGTTATAGATTTTGGGTTTATTTCCAGACTCTCAATTTTACTCTATTGATCTGTATTTTCATCCTTACACTAGGACTACACTGATTTTTATTACTGTAGCCTTGAAATTGGGAAGTACATTCTGAAATTGGAAAGTGTAAGCCCTTTGGTTTTGTTACTTACAAAATTGTTTTGATGATTCAAAATTCTTTGCAATTTCATATGAATTTTAGGATCAATTTCTCCATTTCTGCAAGACAGAAAGAACGAACAAACAACGGAATTTTGATAATGATTGCCTTGAATCTGTAGATCTCTTTTGGTAGTATTGCCATCTTAACAATATTAACCCTCCAATTCATGAACAAAGGATGTTTTTCCAAGTATTGAGATTCTCTTTAACTTCTTTCAGCAATGGTTTATAGTTCTAGTGTACAAGTATTGCATCTCCTTAGCTAAATTAATTCCTATATATTTTGTTCTTATCTGTTTTATCTGCAGAAAAAGGTGTTAACTTTATTAAATGCTTTCCTCAGTCTATGATTTTTTTCTTTAATTCATTAATATAGTGAGTTACATTGGTAGATTTCTTAAAATTGAACCACCCTTGTAATTCTGGCATAAACCCTACTGGATCATGATACATGAGGTCTGTCCAGAAAGTATCCAGCCACACAATATGAGAAACAGAGACATTTGTTGAAAAAGACAAGGAACACTGTACATAGGACAACAATGCCTCAGTCTCCCTCAAAGTAGACACCTGGGGACCTCACACAGTTCTTCCAACTGCTATCAACTACATCCTTCATATTTTCCTGAATCTCATCAATGGTCTGATATTTCTTCCCTTTCAAAGGCGATTTTAGTTTTGGGAAAAGCCAGAAGTTGCAAGGCATCAAATCTAGGCTGTAAGGGGGCAGAGTCACCTGGGTGATTTGATGTTTCTCCAAAAAACTCTGCAAGAGACTTGATGTATGAATGGGCAGGGGCATTGTCATGATGAAGATGCCAATCACTGCCAATCACCAGTTGCCCATAGCTGTGGCCTTCTGAATCATCCAGATAGTTTCCACAGAGGAACATTCAAGATTAATGCAAAATCTGATGCAGATTCATTGCTCTACTCAGTCATTTTGACTACAACAGCCACACAATACACATGCTCACTCAGTGGCTTCTACTGCCCCCACCGAGTTGTACAGTGAAGTCATCATTGTTCATGCATGTGCATTCCAGTCCACTCTCCTTGGCTTCCAGGTTAAATCGATGTTGCACAAACCATTCTCATTATATTAACAATCGCTGGACTTTTCCCGGATAGACCTCATATTATGCTTTTCATACACTGCTGGATATTGGTAGGAAGGAATACAGAAGTAGAAATCAGATCAATGGGAATCAAAATCACAGACTTGTTGACTGGTTGACTATGAGGAGTGAAGAACAAATAAGGATGACACCTAAATTTCTGGTTTGAATAACTGGGTTGACGGTAGTGCTGCTATTCACACAGAGGAGTTTAAATACACTCAGAAGAAGAGAATTCTTTTGAGGACACATTGAGTTTGAATGTCTTTAGGACATCCAAATGTGTTGAAAGAGTTCATACCAGATAATTTCAAATACTGACCCAAGATTTTTTGAAATAGGCCATGAACTCTCAATTAGAAAAGGAAATGACAGTAGAAGCAAGGCATAACATATACTGTGAGTTGTTTACCTCGTGTCCATTATCCCCTTCTTCCCAATAAAACACTGATATCAAGGAGGAGTCCAAGCTTAAAAAATGACCAAAACACCAACTTTATTTTCAGTCTGCCTTGCAACTAAGAGACAGTAGTTATTTGACACTTTTGGCCAAACAGACAAAAGCAGCAGTTACTGGGTGGGGATTCCAGGAAAGTTCTTAAAAAATAAAAATTAAAAGAAAAAACAACAAAAAATCCTAATGTGGAGGGTCTAAGCCCCTCTTCCAGAAAAGCACAATTGAAATAATACTGGTTTGTCTAGTGACTCACTTTGGGGTGATGGGGGCTGCTTTGGTGGCCAACACATCTGAAAAGGATTTGGGATAAAGAACCTATTTTCTACTTAATTCTTGGGTAGGGAATCTAATAAATGGCATGACTAAGTACCAGTGGAATCCAAAGTTCTGAAGAAACACTGTCACTTGCCAGATTCATTCCTATTCACTGTCCTCAACTCTATCAGGAGACACCTTCCTCACCATGAGGTAGGGGGCAATAGAGGGTGGAAATTCAGAGCACGGGCTTTAAGTATTCAGACAGACCTGGACAGCATCGGTCTCAGCTCTGCAAGCTCTGTGGCATGACGTAACCTCTCTGAGCCTCAGTTTCCCCACCAATAAAATGGTGATAATGACAGTTCCCACCTTGTAGGATTGTTGGGGGGGGAGGGTAAAGAGTAAAATAAAATGATACATGTAAAATATATGGCATAATATGCAAATATTAGCTAGTGCTATACTTATTATTATTACTTATATATTGGCTTATACTAAAGTAGCTATTGCATTTTTTATTGAATTTGCTGGGGTGGCATTGGTTAATAAAATTATACAGGTTTCAGGTGTATGCTATTGCACTTTTAAAAACAATGATGCTGTAAAAACAGTGGTGAGTTTTGGGGAAGTTCTCTATTTGGGTCACCTGAGTGGATAGCATCATTTGTCAACAAAGCAAGTATTGGTTGGCTAAAAAGTCTGTTAGGTTTTTTCCATAGGATGGCTCTAGTAGTGCTTAGATGTCTTCTGACTTTATTCAAAACAATTTTGTTAGGTTGCATTGTGACAGCTGTCATATCAGTGTGCATTTAAAAAAAACTTATCAAAATTGGTGAAACAAAAGTGTAGCTAGTTTAATATTGAAAATGGGAGAAGATACACAATGTTTTCAGTGTATTACTCTTTATTATTTTAAGAAAGATAAAAACACAACCGAAATGCAAAAAAAAGATTTGTGCAGTGTATGGAGAAGATGCTGTGACTGACCAAATGTGTCAAAAGTGGCTTGCAAAGTTTCTTTTTTTTTTTAAAGAGAAGAAATCTTCTCTCTCTTTTTTTTAAAGATTTTATTTATTTATTTTCAGAGAGAGGAGAAGGGAGGGAGAAAGAGCACTCTATGGTTGCCTCTCACATGGCCCTCATTAGGGACCTGGCCCGCAACCCAGGCATGTGCCCCGATTGGGAATCGAACCGGGACCCTCTGGTTCCCAGCCCACGCTCAATCCACTGAGCTACACCAGCCGGGCCAGTTTCTTGGTACTACTGACATCTTGGCCAAATAATTCTTTGCTGCGGGATATGTTATGCATTTGAGGATGTTTAGCAGCACCTTGGTTTCTACCCACTAGAAGCCAATAGCGAGAGATAGCTGACATGTTCAAAATATCCAAATCAACAGTTATTGGTAAAAGTGAAAAATGTGCATTTTATTTTACAGAAAAAAAAATGTAACAGACTTTTTGGTCAACCCAATATTATGGCACCTAGTGACTGAAGAGCCCCAGAGAAAAGGAGTTAGAAGCTTTGGGTAAAACTCTCTACCTCAAAAGCAGAACTGGCCTGTGCTGAGTGGTAGGGAAGTCTAAATCAAGTGAGAAGTCTCAAGAGTCGGGTCAAGCCACAGGATGGGAGAGCAAGGGGAGAACCTCAATGGAGACATGGTGACCAGACAGGGACAAAATGGGCTTCTCCACTACCTGGGCACTCAGGCGGCTGGCCCAACTGCCAGCTCACAGCGACAGACAGAAAGTGTGGGGCCCTGGCCTCTCTCAGAGACAGACACAAGCACCATCCTCAGGCAATGATGTAGTTCTGGTGGAAACAGCCTTTTCCTGAAGTGACTGGGAAGCTGGCACAAGAAACTTTAGGATTCTAAAAGGAAATGGGCTTCTTCCTTCATGATTCCGAGACTTGGACAGCCCGAGAAGAAGCATGGCACGACCAGAAGCCTACACAGGGTATGTGAGCTCGAGGATGTCAGCTTTCTCCAGAGGCCAGGGTGTCACAGAAGTCCTGAGTGGGAGTGGGCTGAAATGATGAGCTGGCAGGGGGTAGGACCAGTACAACTATGAAGAGGAAATGCCTGAGCACAGGGCCTTCCTTGGTATAGAGGAGAATGTCTGCTGATCCCAAGAGGACCCAGAGAATCCCAATGCTATCTCCAGGCACACTGGCTCCCTGTGGCTTTCCTTCCCAACGGCACCTGTGCCTCGCTGGATGAGGGCTCTCCTCAGTCAGAATTGCTTTCTCTAGGTGCCCTGGAGAAACAGAAGTGCCTGAGAATTTATGTCTCCCTGGAGGCAGCCCTTAAACACTGATCAGGACAATCCAGCAGTGACCTGCATGTCTCAGAGAGCTCCTGGGGGGTGGACCTACACTTACTCTTTGTGGGACTTTGCCTCATAGAGCACCCTCGGATGCCTTCCTCCCCTCGGTGCCCCATTCTCCACCCCACTCTGACTTTCCCTGGGAACACTTGGGAACAAATCGCTTGACAAGGATCTTACACATCTCAGGATTTGTTCTGGGGAAACATGTGCCTCCAGCAATGGTGCGCACTGGCATGCTGCACATAGTTGCATGATAAATATTTGCCCGCTGGCGGGAGGGCGGGGGGGAGAGAGAAATTCTGGTATGACCTGAACCACATTTGTACATAGACAGGCCAGGACAGCATAGGGTCAGAAGAGAAAACTCACTCTAGAAAAATCACTGTAACCTGGGGGCAAATAAAGGCTATATTTTGTCCTGTGGGTAGAATTTCCTCTTTATTTCTTTTAGTGAACACCTCCACAAACCACAATGTGTTGGGTATAAAATCTCTGACTCATACCTGAAGGAAGTTCAATGCCAGGTCAAAAAGCAGTGAAAGGGAGGTGAGAGAACAGGCTCAGAGAGCAGGTCCAAGAGGTCCAAGAGAGGCAATGGCCAGAGAACATTGCCATCCAGCCTTCCCTGGACAACCAGAAGAGGTGGCACCAAGACCAGTGCCTCAAGTTTGGCAAATGTCCCACCTCTTTCCAATCTCTTCTTTACGTTCCTACCACAGTGACCTTTCTGGAACGGAGGTAAGGACGTTGCAGAGAAGGTGGCATTTGTGCTAGGTCATTGTGGTAGACAAAGTAATGCCCCTCCCTCCCAAAGATGTCCATGTCCTGATACCCAGAACCTGTATCTACGTTATTTTGCAAGGGAATATGCAGATGTAATTTAGTTAAGGATACTGAGATTGGAGATTATCCCAGACTATCTGGGTTGGCCCAATCTAATCGCAAGGGCCGTTTTAAGAGAAAGGCAGGAGGATCAGAAAGCGAGAAGATGAGATGACAGAAGCGGCGGTCAGAACGATGTGGCCATGAGCCAAGGAATGCAGGCAACCTCTAGGAACGTAGCTCCGCCGGCACCTTCGTTTTAGCCCCATAAAACCCACTTCAGACTGCTGAACTCCAGAACTGTAAGATGATAAATCTGTGTTGTTTTAAGCCTCAAAGTCTATGGTAATTTGTTACAGCAACATTAAGAAACTAATGCAGTCATGAAGGATGAAGAAGAGTTTTCCAGGAAAAAAAAGTGAGGAAGCCAAACATTTTTTAGAATGAACACAAAGGCCGTGGCAGACCAAGGTGTGTGAGGAAACAGTAAACTCCTCCACGTGCCAGAAGGCCTGGTGGTGGACGCTGTGTGTTGCCAGTCCAGAATCAGTTCCCCCTAATTTCCTCTTAAGAAAATTGCAGTTTTGTCAGGTCCCCGCTCTTTCCCCATGAAGGCATGTGCCTCAGGGGAAGCTGGTGCCACTCCCCACTTGGGGATGGGAAGGGACTGCTTGGCCTCGGAGTGATGCCAGGCTCTCACCAGTGGCTGATCGAGGAGTAGAGATGCTGGGAAGTCTACCAGGGATGGGGCTCTGAGGAACCTTTCCTCTTCTCTTCGTCTGTACATTGTTAGGTGTGTGGTTGTGATGCCTAGAAAGGATGTGGAAAGCACCCAGCTCTTTACCAATGTCACTGAGTCCTACTAGTGGACTTTCTATAGCATGACATAATAAGTTTTTGTATCACTTGAGTCATAGTTTCTGTCACTTGCAGCCAAAAGCATCCTAACTGGTACAGCAAATTTAAAAGGTTGAGGTCAGGTTACAAAAGGCCTTGCAGGCTACATAACAAGGGATGAGAAATGCAGCCAACTATCACTGAGGGATTAGACATTTTTTAAAAGGTTTTATGTATTTAGTTTTAGAGAGAGGGGAAGGGAAGAAGAAGGAAAGGGAGGGAAACATCAATGTGTGGTTGCCTCTCCCATGCTCCCTCGGCCCTCCGCCCGCTGGGGACCTGGCCCGCAACTCAGGCATGTGCCCAGACTGGGAATTGAACCAGCAACCTTTTGGTTCACAGGCTGGTGCTCCATCCACTGAGCTGTACCAGCCAGGGCTTGAGGGACTAGACATTTTTAACAGAGAAGTGACTTTCAGACTTGTGTGAGAGAGAATGGTTGTGGGCGCACAGACGATGGCTGGGGCAGGGGAGAGGCTGGGCTGGAGAAGAACGGAGGGCTCCCACGAGTGTCCAGGTGTGGGGTTCCGAAGGTCTGAATCAAAGCAACAGGGGAGGCCTGGGGGAGGGGAGACTGAGGAGGGACCAGGTTCTGGTCCCATCAGAGATCTAGGAACCTGAGTGCATGTGGAGGATGAGAAGTTGGAGATGCCTACGGGAGTTTAAAAACAATACTCATTACTGTAATCCTAAGAATTAAGTGTTTTAAATGCCTTTTAATGTCTACACCTGTATTAAAGGGAAGTTTCAAGTCTCCTTCCCCTCCACCTTCAGCTGGGCTGTAGCCTGTATTTAGAGTGAGTCAAAAGAAACAGTGATTGAAGTCAACCCAGATGTTAAGAGTAAGATTAACGCCCAGAAAAGCTGCAGGGTCCATAACCTTCCCCCAGAGCAGGGAGCCAACAGAGTCTCCTTTTTTCTTTTTCTGTCTCTTGGACGTGTACAAAAACGTGTTCCAGCTTAAACATCTGGAAGTGCACCAGGGCCTTTCCTTTCTTTTTTTGTTCTCCTGTTTTCCATCAAGGCACAACCCAAACAGTGTACTTGGCAATGACATTAGCACTTCTGCAGTAGCCACGTCAGTGTCACTTTTCAATTAAAAAAAGCTTCATTTCAGATTTTTGCCCCAGGTCAGAGATTCCTTTCTCAGGTAAAAATATCATCATAGGCATGGAAATGGGACTGTGAAAAGGAGACCCAGAACTCACATATTCCAAATGGCACCTGACTTCTGGCTCTCCATTGGTAAGAAAACACCAGAAGCTGTAGAGAAATGATTAATAGACCTCAAACTATAAAGTGAAGAGTGAGCAACAGCGCCACGATTTGAAGTACGAAGAAGATCTGTGGCCAATCTGCACGTTTGACATCATAGAAGACGTACGATGAAAGATTTCTGCTTGAGAAGCCACTGAGGGTTTGCCTCCTCTTTTGGTCGGCCTCCCAGTCTGCCCCTGTGTTTATATATGTTAATATATTACAGTTTGAGATTTTCAGGTTATATTTCACGGATGACATTTTTAATCTGCCTCAAAATGTAAACAGAGCAAGGGTGTTCTGCAGACACACTGCCTGGAGCAACTGTCAAATGGAAAATTCAGTGGAAAGTTTAGCCTGTCTCCAGTTTAACTCGGTTGAGGAATGTGGCAAAAACAGGTGTTGTCTGACACAAGTAATAATTATCTTTCACCTTGATGGATGTTAGCTTAATCTGTTTCTTACATGGTAGCTTGGTCTCAGCTGACTGAATTTTGTGCCAAAAAAGCAGATGAGAGGGCGAGTGTGGCTGGTATGTGACAGTATTTACAAGACGAGGTTTAGGGGGCAGTTTTGATTGATTTTCATAATGGCATTTAATCATTTCTCCTGTTTGCCTCATAAATATTTAAATCTAGATAGATATCATGGTACTCTGGTAGTGCACTAACATTTTCATTACAGAACTTTAAGAGTTTCATTGAAAGGTTGAGTGAAGTCAATGACTTTAACAGAAAAGAGAAAATGACTTACGAGAACATTTTTCTAAGACATTAATAGACCCAATATATTAATGCCCCGGGATAAATTACGCGGCTGGAGGAACTGCAGGGTTAGCTGGGGGAAGAGAGAATAAACACATTCCAAATACTGATCACAAGCAAATTCATTCAAAATCTTTCAAGCTGGAGGGCTGATCATTTTGCTCATGAATCCAGCAATCCCAGAGGCCTGTCTGGGCCAGACGATGAAGCAGCATTGTCCCTATATGACTTGTTCTTTTTGATCTTCCAGAAATTCTTTGTCCGTTTTTTTAAGCAATGACAGGCAATTCAAGAAGATCCTGATCTTGGTAATCTTCTGGACATAGTTCTTTCCGAAGGAGAAATAGTCCATCACCCCCAAAGGGCAGGAATAAGGATTGGAGACCATCTTCAGAGCAAGGCCTGTAAAGCTGACCATGTTCATTCATGGAATATTTAGGTTCCTCTCATAAAAGTCAGTAGGGTATAGTAGGGAAGGCTGGCACCGTGCATTGCCTGCATCTTGGCTTCTTCACCCACGAGCTAGGTGGCATTTGAGCAAGGCACTCACCTTCACTAAGCCTCAGTTTTCTGATCTGCGAAATGGGGATAATGATATTGCCTATTCCATGGGACTTTGTATTACATTTATAAAATATGACATGAACCTGTGGGGGATAAAGTGATGAGTAAGACACACACGGATGCATGTGTGCTTACAAAAGACTTATAACACAATGAGAGAAGCAGAGGCACATGAATTATTGCAGAGTAAGTGGGATAATGAGCAAGTGAAATGTGTAAGTAAAGAATTCTGGGAGCAAGGGATGATTTATCCCAACATAAGCTGGGCCTTGAAAAATGAGGAGGATCCCCACAGAGGACATCGGCAGGTGGGGAGGCAGACAAGCTGCTGTCGTGAAGAAGTGAAGCAAGTAAGCTTCCCGCTGCTAGAACAGTCCAAAAGAAACCAAGCAAGGTTTGTCCTAACATACATACTCCTGCACCAAATGCAAAGCACAGGGAGAAGTCAGGCTTTTTAGTGATACTGTTTCCATCACCCCAGAACGGGCTACTTGAACAAGCCTGGAGCAGAGCCATCAGTTCGATGCAGATGAATCGACCATGAGTTTTATGCACACCAGTGTCTTCTTCGAACCACAGGGACCAAAGTGCTGGTGGGGAAGAGCTGGTGGGGAAGCAGGTCCCATGAGCACATTACTCGGATGCCCCCTACCATGACCCTCAGTGAGCCCGGGGGCTCACATTTCTGGCCACACTCCAAACTGCCCCGTCTTTCCCCAGGATTTCACTCCCAGCTGCTCCCCCCAGGAGTTCCATCTGGGAGGCTGCTCTCCAACGCCGATGGCTAGCATGTCCTGAGAGAGCACCTACCACGTGCCAGGTTCCAGGCTCTCCACACTCTACGTGCTTTATGGAGAGGAGGAAACTCAGACTCCATGAGTCCAGCCTCTCGCTCAGGGCTGCACCGCCCCCTGCCCCGTGATTGCTGTGGCTGCTACTGTCCTGACCCCCACAGGGCTGTGCCTGCCTGCCACCGAGCTCCTCCTCATCGCCAGCCTCCAAGGATCTCCTCCCGTCCCCTGGGGTTCCGCCAGCAGAGGTGTTGGGCTCAGCTGACAGTTCTTACCTTTGTACCCAGCCCTTTCCAGAGCACCCCTTGGGGAGAGGATCGGGGAGGAATCATGGGAATGGAGCCTCTGCACACCCAGAAACCCCTGATTCCTCTTCGACCCACTGCTTAATCTCTGCCAAAGTTCTTTACTCTGGGTGACTTTCTCTCTAGGGACTCCACGGTCCTCTCTCAAGGCTGACCCCTTTGGAGATTCCCCTCCCCAGGCTGTCAGACACAACTTAACATGCCCACCAAAGGTAAATTGTGAGCCAAGTTCAAGCCTCCCCTCCAGGTCCCAATAAACAAGGTGAAGGTGGGCTTCTAGTTTAGCGTTCGTCACATTCTGTGATGAGATAGTTGTACCCAGAGCACACAGAAGCCCTTTGGAGATGGTTATCTCCACCCCAGTCCCAGACACCCTACTCCCTGTGGAAATAGCCACAGGCCTACAGTTCAGAAGTGTCCCTAGAGGCCTAGGTCTGTGCTGATGTCTCTGAGAGGGGACAGAGGAAGCTCTGCCTCACTCCTGAGCAGAGCACGTACCTCCTGCCCTCACCCGTCCATGCACACCCACGATGCTGCTTTCACTCCAGAGCCAGGTCACGGTGGCCCAGTATGATCAGGAATGACTAATACGTAATGGCTAAGCCAGCTGTGTTTGGTGATAAGTACATGATGATATCAAAACTTTAGTGTTCTGAATGTAACCTCTGCCATTCGGGGAGCACTTGCTAGGCCAAGCAGTGTATAGAATCTAAGCCATTAATTCTCCCAATAACAATAACAAGTGGGTACAACTATTCTATCCATTTTTCAGTCAGAAGATTAGGAAAAGTTGCACAACCAACAAGTGGCAGAGCCAGAATTTACACACGTGTAGTCTCACTCAGAGCTGAGCTCTTGTTCTGCGTGCTCTAGACTCACCCCTGACAGACCTGCGATGTGACGGTGTGGGTTTGTTAAGGAGTTCCAGACCTTGCTGGTAAATTCAGGGGCATGAGTCCTAGCGAAAGGAATCAATTTTCATCAGAGTTTTCCTGGGAAAGGCCTTCTTATCCGCTCACCCCACTGAGTGCTAATATGTGCTTTTCTTCCCTGTGCCACATCCTCACGTGTCCATGGTCTCTGGTGGCCTCCCAGCACCCCTCTCGGGCCCCCTTTCTTCTGGACCACTTGGCACCATGGGGCGATCTAGGAGAGCCACACCCCTGCAGCCTTCCTCATCCTTGGCTTACAAAACGGTAAAATGCTCCTAATTCCTTTTCTCATTCTTATTATTTAATAAATTTAAGTTCTGGTTACTGTTTCAGTCCCATTTTCTGCTTCCTTGTCCTCTTCCACCCATAACTGGGTGGATGTCCCTTGCCTGTTCCATTCCCAGGTTCAGTCCCAAGACATCTACTCTTCCCTAAGCTGGAGGTTTCAAGCCATGAAGCCAATAGCCGACAGGGCCAGGACAAGGGTCCAGGATGGTCTAACTGCTAAGCTTGCAACCACAGAAGGAGGAGTCTTCTCCACAACAAATGCTTCTGAAAAGACCAATCTGCTCTACCCAGCAAGACCAGGAGAAGCTATGGGCCTGTAGGAGTTCACGCATCCTCTCCGTGGGAGGGAGGCAGTCAGCAGGGCAAGGAGCAGTGAGGGGCTGCATTTCAGAAACCCTCCACCCAGGTCAGCAGTCAACCCGTAGACCCAAAATTTGGATGTGGAAGTTCAAAAGCTTCATAGGTCCCACCCGTGTCAGCTTAGCCAAAACCACAGAACTAGAGCGAGGTTCACCTGTAGCTGGAGTAAAGTAACAGTTTGGGGGAAAGGCTCAGGAAAGAGTAACACGGTGAGACCTTAGTAAAGTGTTATCCAAAGGTGAACAGCAGGAATGTGTCCCATTCCCATGGTGGCCAGAGTGCACTGGCCATGAGAACGGCAAATGCTTCTCTAACCTCTCCTTCCCAAACCCTCGGAGAGGCCAGCCCTCCGATGGTGGTGGCTAAAGGAAGAGTCTGAGGTCCTCCTCTGGATTCCCTTGTTTCCTCACTAGCCTCTTTCCTTCCTCTACCCTCATGAACACCCGGATCTTTTCTACCACCTTGGTCCTCCCTCAGGGTATTGGCTCCATTTGGAGGGGTAGAGCAGGTCCTCGAGGTCCTCCAACCCCTGGGGGACACCAGACCTTTCATTCCCTCCACAGTAGAAACACAGACAACTGCTTATCTTGGTAACAGCAGCCATAACTCTGATGCATTGTCCCCCTCACAAAGTCTCCTTTTCTGCACTGGAAGTGGTGAGAAGGGAAAGTAAAGGAGAGGAAGGGGGAAGAACAATCACTCATCACCCTAGTAACTACTTACATGTGAAGTGTCTCATCCTTCCAGAGTATGTAACTAACCTAGAGCCTGGCACATGATGAAAACTCAATGAATGTATTGAATTGAATTAAGATGTATACATCAAATATCTATGTTTAAAGCTCCCAGAACCTATGAAGTGCCAACAAAGCAAGCACTGTGAATGCCCGTCTATAGATTTACACTAGGAACTTACACAGGGCCACATGTGCCAAGTCCAGTGTGAGGGCCCAGAAATGAAGGTCGTAGATTTTCAAGGAAATGGCAAAGCTCATCAGTAATCCACAGACCAAATGGGCTTCTCATCCAACTCACTGTGAAAACTGGATTCCTGAGGATTTAACTCCAGGGTCAAACTCATATAAGTCAGATGCAGGAAGCTTTCCTTCCAGGAAGGCTCTTCTGGCTTGATTATAATCCAAGAACATACTTATGGTAACACCTAGAAATAAACACAAACCCAAAAAGTCAGGATGAGAAGCGAGAGAGAAAAAAACGCACTAAAACCCAGGGAAGCTAGACTAGAACAGTGAGAATTTAAATGTGTGTCCACACATACATATACAGACACACACAGAGACCACACACACACCTTTCTTAATGGCTGAGAGTGAGTGAATCCCAGCACTCTGGAAATTCACTTTGACGACCATAAGAAATAAAGAGACTGAAATGAAAACTGTCCAGAGGTGATTGCAATATAGTTATTGCAACTCAACATTTAGTTGATTTAAATGCATATTTTTTCATGCTTACTACATTCCCATGCTAGGGCTGGAGATCAAAGATGAAAGTAACATCATCCCGGCCCTTGGGAATCTTACAATGCAGTAAACTGTCACTTCCATTCCTCTGACTTCCATTTGCACTTTTCTAACCATCTTAAATGTTACACAGCCCTGGAACAAGCAATTTGGTATCAGTCATCATTACTGACAAACTAGTCATGGAAAGTTAAACGAAGCAAGGATGAAAAGATAATAGCATTTACTGAACACTTGTGGGGTACCAGCCACTGTGCTCAGCGCTTCATCAAGCATTATCCCCTTCGCATACATACAACGACCATGTGAAGCAGACACTCCCGTTACTCAGCTTTACAGGCGAGGGAACAGAGACTGAAAGAGGCTGAAGAACTTGCACAAGGTCATGCAACTAGTAAATAGTGGAGTTGGCATTTGGACCTAGATCTATCTGACACCAGACAGATCTAGGTCCAAATTTAATTAAGCAAAAATTCTTAAATTAATTTTTATTGTGTTTTTTCCATTACCATGTATCCCCCTTGTACCCCTCCACCCACACAATTACCACACTGTTGTCCATGTCCATGACTTCTTTTTCCTTTTAGCTCGATCCCTCCACCCGCTTACCTGCCCCCGACCATAGCTTTCATCCTGCTCTCCGTCTATGAGTCTCTTTCTAGTTTGCTTGTTAGTTCAGTTTGTTCATTCAGAGCAGCAAATTCTTAACTGCTAAACTGCATTACCTCCTAGGTGTCGGAGTGGTTATTTGAGGTACCTCAGTGGTCATATCTTATTTGACTCTAGGATAGTAGCCCCAAAGATGGAATGAAGAAATGCACATTAAAGGAAGTATTCAAATGTCATCAGTTCCAACCAACTGATGAAAAGTCTATGGGGTTTCCTGGACTAGGTGGGAACTACAGGATGAGGTGGGTAGACAGGGAGATGGAAGAGCCTGTCTGAAAAAGGAAATGACAGTGCCGTAAGTGGGCATCTATAGCTGGAGCAGAGAAAGTAAGACTTTGGGTCAGAAAGAGAAGGTGGGGCAGTCAAACCAAGGAATCTTTCTTGTAGCCACATAGAGCCTTTGAAGAATCATGAGCAGGAAAACGGCCTAGCAGAAGCTGAGGAGATGCTGAATTGGGGAGGGGTGGGAGGCTGAGGGCAGACAGTGACAGGGTGGATGGGACAGGCCAATGCCGGAGTCAGAGGGGGCTCTGAGTTAATAATCTGGATGGGGTGAGAAGCATTCCAGCACAGGCTGATCAGACAAGGACGAAAGTCACAGAAGAGACAGAGATAACTGATCCTAAGTTTAAGTCTGAATCTTGAACATGGTGTTGTCATTATTGGGGGAAAAGAAGAAGAAAGGAAAACCATGTTTGCTAGTTGGGATCTGTGTGTGTTTGTTGGGGTTGGGGTGACGGAAGCAGAGATGAGTTTTACATTTAGACACTTTGCGTTTAACATGATAGAACTTAATATTCCACATAAGCCTGGAGCCTGGCAGAGATATCAAGGTTAGAGTATAAATTTGGGCACCAGCTATTGAAGAGGATCAAATTGTTCTCTGTGCCTAACCTCCCCTGCCCTTGGAAAAAAGGAAGAAAGAATAAGAAAATTAAAAAAAAAAAAAAGAACCTGCAGCCTTACTGATTTGCCCCTTTGTTCAAAGTGAGGTGGACCTCGAGGGGTGGAGGTAAGTGGAACATTATCAGTCATTGGCTGTCCCTTTTACAGGTTTTGAATTTGACACTTTACATATGTTATCTCATTTTATTCTCCTCCTCACAGTCCTGTGAGGAAAAAGTTATTTTTCCATCTTACAAGGCTTAAAGGAGTTCATTAGATTGCACAAGGTCACACAGTTTGTACACAGCAGAACTAGGATTTAAAAAGTCAAATGGGATTCCAAAATCCAGAGTTGCTTGTTGTTGCAGTCACAGCACTAGGTCAATGGTATTAGCTCACTGGCTGACTCAAAGGTCAATGTCAGAATGGTCCTCTGAACTGTTAGCCACCAAACACAGACCCACTCTCAGGCTGTGGAAGCGGATGCCAGTTTTCCAGCTTGTAAAAGCTTGTAATGCTGGAAAACTCCTCGGTCACAGGTCTGTGGTCTTGGTGAGTGCACACGGCTCATTCAGACCCTCAGATCTGATCACAACAATGTTAGCAGAAACGGCTACCTTTGATAGTAATATTAAGAATTTTTGTAAGTCCTAAAAAAGGTGTGCTCACTTTGGCAGCACATGTACTAAAACCCTTAAAAAGGTGAACAAAAGTATCATTAAAAAGACAAATGAATTAGAAAACCCCATTTATGAAATCA
>PVJI01007142.1:0-80464 GCA_004026765.1 Micronycteris hirsuta
GATCTTTGTACCTATGTGTTAGTATAAAGGTGTACTTCGAAAGAAGTAGAATTCCTTTGTTTAGAATTGCCCTATTTTTATTTTTAAAACTCAAAGTTGGCAATATCATTTTAACATCAGTTTGTAAGTAGGATATTTATTATCTTTTATCATAATCGGCTTCTGTTTTAAAGTGAAAAAGAGATTCTAATGCGGTGGTCAGATGTGCTACCTTCCATATTCTAGTTTCTGTGTCTCAGCTCACTTCTTAGGAGCCTTCCTCTGCTGGTGCCTGCTGGGGTGAGTTCAGTTTGAAGGGCCTGGTGGGCAGAGACAGAGAGAATGGGGGAAACCAAGTTGATGAGACAGTAGTAGCTGTGCTGTACCAGCTGGTGCTTTTTCTTTTTGCTCTAGCTGAGGATGAATTGGAGCCTGCCAGGAAAAAAAGGAGAGAACAGCTTGCCTACCTGGAATCTGAGGAATTTCAGAAAATTCTAAAAGCAAAATCAAAGCACACAGGGATCGTAAAAGAGGTAAGAGCTTGGAAGATCAAAGATGGTAGTGCTGCCCTTCAGACTCATGTGGAAATTTTAGTTCCGTGTGCTTTGTCATGGAACTAAAATCTGTTTCTTTTACCCCAACTAGGGTGTAGCTATATGTCAGCTGGTTTGAGTTTACTTTGTAGCACAGGAATATTTCTAAAAGATTGCAGTCTTGCCTTTGCATTGAAGAATACCAGTTAACACTATTTAAATAGTCTTCAGTATTATAAAATGGTTGCAGGTAATTATGGGTGTGAACCTAATGATAAATGGCTCACCGCTATCTACTGTGTTCTGCCTTGCAATGTGAGAAGGGATTTTTCCATTTAAATATTTTTATATTGGCATTTCAAATGCTGTAAATCAGTAGTTATCAATCCAACTCTCCCAAATGCCCTTTTAATAACAGATATTTTGTATTGTTCCCTTATTATCCAGAAATAGAATTCATGATGATATAATCACCTAACTAGTTGAATTATATTGAAAATGATAATGTAATATCCTAACTATAATATAAAGAAGAAAGGGGAAATATTTATATTAAAACTATGTATTTTCTTGTGTAAGTACATGGGCACAACTATCCTAGAAGAAATAATGAAGTAGTCAGAGTGTCGGACTTGTATGTGTTATAAATATTTGAAACAGATAGAAAGGAAGATTCATAGAGGTTTGTTTTCTTGGTAACTTAAATACCATGGACCTGTTTCTTTCAAAATGTGACTTTTTTTTTAAGCAGTGAATAATCTTGGGAAACTTTTGCAGACACCAAAGTGCAGTTGTCCCTCCATATACACAGGAGTTGCCTAGTTGCACTCTTAGAATATTTAGTGTATGTTAAAACCATGCACAAATATTTTAGGGTTGTGTATGAAGTGGTTAGGTTCAAGAGTTATAATTAGGTTTTTCGTCCACATGTCCCAAAGAACATTCAGAAAAACCCTTTGTTGTGAGGGGGCTGTTCTGTGCATTGCAGATGTATAGCATCCTTGGCCACTGGCAGTAGCAAGGGTAGCAAATCATTGAGATACCAAACTCCCATACATTTTTTTAGGAGGGAGAAGAAGGGTGGGAGACAGAGGAAGAGAAATACCATGTGAGAGAGAACGTCGATCCATTGCCTCTTGTACCCCAAGTAGGGACTGAACTGGCAACCCAGGCTTGTGCCCTGAATGGGAATCAACCCGTGACCTTTCACTTTGCAGACCCATGCCCAACCCGCTGTGCCACACAGGTCAGGGCAGTGCTCCCACAGGTTTTCGAAATGGCCTCTGGGGGTCAGTATTGCCCCATTTAGTGCCAGTTCTCTGAATGATCTGCTCTTCTTTTGATTAGCAAATGACTAATGAGAAGATTATATATCATATCTCCCGAACTTGAAATCAGGAGAGATGTTCAAAAGACTACAGAGCTGAGCTGCTTCTCTGTGGCCACCAAAGGCCCTGGGTCCTTGTGTCTTGTGTAGCTGCGCTAACGCCAGACCTGTGACCACATTCTTCTGTAAATATTTCACTGCCCTCGTCTCCTCCTGTGTTCCACACAAACGGGATTGCTCCTACCAGGGTCTGGAGAAGGGTATAGAACAGACCAGGCTTCCATTGCCGGTGAGGCATTGAATACCTTCCAGAGCTGGAGTCTGTAGTGGGATAGGAGGACAGATTCCCTTTGGGTACACACTTGATATGGTGACCTTGTTAGTAATGGTAGCATTTTAAGTCTGTATTTAGTGTTTTAAAAATCACATGCTTTCATATGCTTTTTTTTTTTTTTTCATGTTAAGAACGTGTGTCTACTTATTATCACCTTTTGGTTTGCATTTACCAAGCTACTACCAAGTGTCCTCATTGACAGGAAGCGTGTCTCTTCAGTTCTGTTATTGAACTGTAGTCTGAGTGTTTGTGGGATTGGGACAAACCTCCCATGTGCCCTGTCATTCCAGGCTGAGCTTGAGCTGCAGGAACTCTATTTTGAGCCACTGGTGAAGAAAGAACAAATGGAAGAAAAGATGAGAAACATCAAAGAAGTGAAATGTCGAGTGGTGACATGCAAAACGGTGAGTGCAGGAAGAAAGTTCTGACCCTGGGCCCTATTTTGTGCTGTTGTGACTCAGCAAAACATGGAGAATCTACGGGGCGACAGGTCATATCTTGTGACCAGAGTCATGCGTAGCTCATTTATTTGCACTGCAAACAAAACTGCTTACGATAGCCCAGGACCTGGCTCTGTGCTGATCTGTCCAATAGGCTCTGACGTGTAGCATTCGTAGTGAGGTTTTCCTCTCATTCGACCTTAGCTCCCACTTCTGCAGACGGGCCTCTGACGTCTCTTCCCTTTTCCCATTGAACCCGAGTTACTCTTACGTTTTTTTCAAGTTTCTAGCACACCCTCAGTTCACAGCTCCTGGGACCTTGCTAAATTGAATCCCAAGGCAGAGTATGAATTATGTTATTGTCTGTGTTTGCAGAATTTTTATCCTAAGTCTGTTAGAAAATAGTGTTTCCTATTCTTCAACATTAATTTTTAAATGGCCCCCATTAAGCTCTTGCTGAGCAGTATTCCTTCCATTACCCCTCATTCTATAGCTGCCTGGCTGGCCAGCCTTATATTTGCATGTGAGTGGGGGAAGAGACTTGGCTTGCCAAGTACAATTTTCTCTATTGTTTCTAAAGCCTTAGATTCTCCTTTACATTTAGGGAGCGGCCCTGAACCAGCCACAACCAAAAGGGCTTCCTTAGGAAAGTTCAGACCTTGGTGAATAAGTAAAGGTTTTGCCTCAGATGTCAACTTTTACTCTGACAAAGTGGCAAGCCTAAGGACATAGCTGGTGTAGTATTTTCCTGTTGCTGCTCTAACAAATGATCGCTGACGGGGAACTTAACACAACTTCATCACCCTACAGTTTTGTAGATCAGAAGTCTCTGTGGGTCTAACAGGCTAAAATAGTATGACCTCAAAGGCCGTGTTCCTTCCTGGAGACTCCGGGGGAGGAATGATTTCCTTGCTGTTCCTGGCTTCTAGATCCCACCCCATGCACCTTGACATGGGACCCCTTCCTCCCTCTTCAGAGCCAACAATGGCAGGTTGAGCGCTCTCATAACATCACTCTAACCTCCTCCCCTTTGTCCCACATCCGCCTTTAAGGACATTTTGTGATTCCATTGGGCCTACCCACAAAATACAGGATAATCTCCCTATCTTAAAGTCAACTAATTAGCTGCCTGAATCCCCTTTTGCCCCTAGCATACTGACGGGTTCCAGGGAATAGGGTGTGTACATCTTCGGGGGAGGAAGGCATTCTGCCGACCACAGCCGGCATATCACTCGGCCCTGCGCTTTTTGAGGTTACCAGAGTCGGGAGTTATTCATGTAAACGCAACATAATTAGCAGAAATTAACATCGCACTCTCTCGGCACCTTTTTCCATCTTCACCCACCATTTCTGCAGATTTAGATTCTCTTCAGTCCTTCTGAGAATCTAAATTAAGTGAATTACTTAATAACTTTGTCTTGGTTTCCCTACTTAAGAAAAATAGGGGTAGTAATAAGCATATCCTTTCCAGAGGCCTTGTAAGAGAAAGTGAACGAGGTGCTGAACAACTTCCTAAACGGACCCCACACCTCAGTGTCCTGTAACCAGGGGACTGCAGTGAGTATAGGACAGCCCTGCCGGGCTCTTTAGAGGTTTCCACTGCTGTTCTTCCTCTGCCCTTTCTGTTGTCTTCATGTCACAGAAGATTACCGCGTACTTTATGCCTGACCAGAAGTTGAGGCAAACGTGAGAAAAAGTCATGTCGGTATGAGGGGCCCACGAAATCGCAGGGCTCACCGTAGCTAGAAGATGAAGTGGTCCCCCCACTAGCAAGCGCCTGGGTCGTGACGAGAGGACAGACTGCTGTCCAGTAGCTAACCAGGTCCTCCCTCAGAGCTCTTCACCGCCTGTGTGTCCTTCTGTCGGTTTGCGCAGTGTGCCTACACTCACTTCAAGCCGTTGGAGGCCTGCATCAGTGAGCAGCATGACTACCACTGGCACGACGGCATGAAAAGGTTTTTCAAGTGTCCCTGTGGAAGCAGATGTATCTCCCTCGACAGGCTACCCAAAAAGCATTGCAGGTACGAGAACTGCCTCGGATTCCTTGTCCCGTCTAGACTTCTTGAACCCTTTTTTGATTCCCGCGTGATGCCGTCCCATGGAAACACTGGACAGTCCTTTGTGAGAGTGAAGCCCTATTTCTGTGCCTTCTTCCAGCTGCTGGAGAGAAGGGCCCCTGCCCTCTTCACTGCCTTATCCCCGATACGTGATATAGTGCCTAGCCCATAGTACATCTTCAAGGATGTTTGTTGAGTTAATAAATGAAATCTGGATAAGGTGGATTGGGGAATATGTGTATTTGTGAGGGCTAGGAGGATTTTTTTCCTCCATTCTTAAGTTTTCTTTTTACTTTTTGGGGCGCGGCTTCAGATATAGAGGCAGAGCTGCTGCGTTGAGCATTATTCACATAGAACACAGTGCAGATGACACCCTGTGGAGTTCAGGGTGGCCGATCACACGCTGCTTATACAGCACCGCAGGTCCATTTATGTGCAGTCAGGTGCTCCGTAACGATGTATCGGTCACTGACAGACCACACGTAGCATCGTGGTCCCATTAGATTCTAATGGAGTCAGAAAATTCCTGTCACCTGGTGATGACGCGGCTGTTGCAGTGTGGCATCTGTTGTAATGCCACAGCCATCCTGTCTTCCCCTTGTCGGGAGCTGATTTGTGACTTGTTCACAGTCTAGATCATTGTTTCAAGGGGCTGTGTGTATATTGACACTTGACTTTTCTCTAAGATATTGTGAAAACAGCTTCTGTAAAACATCTGAGGATCAGAGAAAATCTGTTCATTAAGGACAAGCACTGAAGCACAGCTCACAGGTGGAAGAGCATGATGCCTTTCGGGCCTCCAGGTGGCATTCCTGTTTTTGTTCGAAGAGCTAGCTGCTTTCTCTGGATTGTCAATTCTTGATCTAGAGCAGAAGCATGCAAATTTTTTTCTGTAAGAGTCCGGGTAGTAAATATATGAGGTTTTTCAGGCCCATGGTCTGTTTCACAGCTACTCAGCTTTGCTGTCGTAGCTTGAGAGCTCTTGTAGGTAATACACAACAGTGGATGTGGCTGTGCTCAAATAAAACTATTTACAAAAACTGGTACAGGCTGGGTTTGGCCTACAGGTTGCATTTTTCTTGCCAACCCCTGACACCTAGCACACTGATTTTTTTCTTTTTTTTTTAAATACTACCACCATTGATCTACTAGTAGGCTGCAAAAGTTATCTCAGTAGATATTAAACGGGTCTCTAGATGGAGAAGGTGACGAAGCGGCGCAAGGCTAAGGCCAGGGGCATGCTGACTCGCAGGGCAGGGGGAGAGTCTCCCTTTGTTTTGTATTGGTCTTAGCCTATCAATAGCCAGTGTTGTGGCTGGATCAGTCCTAGTTGTTCTTAACTGTGACTGCAAGACACCCTTCAGCAGCAGCCATCGGGGAACTCTGAAAAGACACAGGTTTATCACTTCGGAGACCTGGAGATCACACAGCACACCTGGGGCCACACAGTGAGGTCCTTGTAGGAAGCCTGAGGGGGCCAGAGCAGACTGACCTGGGCTGCTTCTGCTTTTACTGGGGTTGAGAGTGGGGCCTTGGGCTTCCAAGGCTCATTCTTTACTGGTGAATTTAAAACGTAAGAGGGAATTTATATCACATGAAGAGAAAACAAGTAGTCCAGATGGTCAGTTGTTGAAATTAATAGAGATCTCTAAAACAAAGGACTCTTAATGGGACAAAGGGTGGGGGCAGGAGGCGGCGTCGGGGGGAGTGGATCTAGTCCTGTGGCTGGCAATGTGTTTGAAGAGGATGCCTCAGCAATCAGAGCTTAGGTCCGGCACTTGCATTACAAGAAGAAAAAGACAAACGTCAGGACGGGCACTACAAAACTGGATGGGGAAGAAGAATGAGGCAGATAGGGCCGTCCCCTATGCCCCAGACCCTCTCAGATCCAAGGGTAAGACATATTTCAGCGTCTTCCCTATATTTCTTTTCTGTTTCTCGTTCTTGTCCTGAGGAAACATTATAGAAGATAAGCATTCCCCACAGTAGCCACATCCCTTCTCAGGGCTGGGACTCACCCACCAAGTTGAAAAAGGAGAACAAACATCTCTAGGCCCTTTGAATAGTAAGAGAGTAAATGTATTTGGGTTATGAAAAAGGAGGAAAGATTATTCAGACCAGAAAAAAGATGAATCCTTTTTTACCCCAACCTTTTAGTTCCAGAAAGAGAGGACGGGTGCAAGGCTAAGGCTACACGGTGTCGGAGGGCTTGCTTTCTAAACCTGAGTGTCATCCCAGTGACTTTCAGTACGACTCAGGTTGCATCCCTTACCTACCACGTGCACAGCTCTGTCACACTAGCATTAGAAATCCCGTCTCTGATGTATCTGGCTTACTGCAGAGTTGGGGACCATTCCTCAAATCACTGGAGTGTGTATTTTCAGTAGCATTCGAGCATAGCCTGTAATCTGAGTGTCACCTTGATCACCTTCTGCTGGAATGGGGGACACTCTTCCAGCGTTCGTGTGTGGTGGGCCCGCATCGCACTGCTGAGTAAATCTCGCCCTTTGTGTTTCAGTAACTGTGGCCTCTTCAAGTGGGAACGGGACGGAATGCTAAAGGTATGGCATTTGCAAGGTGATTAATTTTAGTGACCTGTGCAAATATGTTGACCCATTTCTTATTAAACTGTTTTCATTTTTCTAGGAAAAGACGGGTCCAAAGATAGGAGGAGAAACCCTGTTACCAAGAGGAGAAGAACATGCCAAATTTCTGAATAGCCTTAAATAGCCCCAACTTGCCAAGATACACACAAACTACATTGCTTCTTGTGGTTCTGGAAAGCCGGGATTGGTTCTGTGTGGCCCGTATTCCTGATTGGCACAGTCAGAACAAATATTTGTTACGCCTACAAGCTTTGCCTATGGAATTCCCTCCACTGTGTTGATTTGACACCAAAGTTAACATTGACCTTTAAGTGGAAAGTCAGCATGCCATTGTCTTTACAGTAGTTACATTCACACATTTATTTTGCCCCCAAACTGGAAGGTAAATTGAGAGCTGTGTTTCTGGATCTCTCGGATCACAGGGTATGCACTGTCACTTCTTCATCACAGTAAGGCTCCAGTCTAGTGTTTACGTGGACACAGAGGCAAAAGAATTAATGTAGCTCACCCCAGATAAATTACGTAACTTCTGGGATTCAATTTCCTTATTTGTAAAATCAGGAAGGGTGGAACAATGATCCTGAAATGTGTCTTTTAGCACTCAAATTCTACAAATATGTAACTTTTTATCTAGATAATTATGATCATTGCTCTTGATATAGTTTTGAGCTGGCAGGCAGGCACTCCACCCACTGAGCCACACCAGCCAGGGCTGCCCTTCATGTAGTTTCGATATGTTGATACTATAAGGCCAGGTTTCTTTTTTCTGGTGCATTGTATGTTTTGTTTGGCGGTTTTGGGTTGTTCTGTTTTTTAAAAAATTGGTTAAGTCACTGAACCACTGGCATTTTAATTCGTATCTGTATGGCTCTCAGTGCCCATATAATATTGTGGAGCTTTGAATGGAAATGCGTAAAAACCTCATCATTTTAAAATAGGGCTTAAAGAAACTGAAACCTCTAACCAAAATGAATGCAACATTTGAGAAGCCATGAAGCATGACCGAAAAAACAGAAACATTCCATAAAGAATGAAATTTGGGATCTGCACATATACTTTATTATAAACATCAAGAATTATAGTTCAAGCCCCAGGCAAATTACCATCAAAAAGTCCCATTTGGGACATTCCTCTTCCTGTGCAACCTGCCTTTCCAAATACTGTTTGACCCGAGTGAATGCTGGTGTCACCTAAAGGTTGGGTAAATTGGTAGGATTATTATACTGGGATTTAAACTCCAGCTAGAGGTAGGTTAGGTTTCCCCAGGATGGTGTCATGGTAAGAACATCACAATTGTGGGAGGTGGTTGTGGGAGATATTTAGGTGTATAAGAGCCAGAAATAAAATTCAAGTGCCTTAGATTTTGTCAAATTCTTCTCTGTATGGTAAAAGGTGCTGGTCTGACCCTTGTGTCTCCCCCAAGGTCATATCCTAATAACTATATTTTTAGGAATATTTTACTTTCCAGGAGATACTAGGTTTTCAGGCTTTTTTAACTGACAAAGAATAAAGTGTTTAATACTTAATAAGAACCAAAAGCACTTGAAACTATGACATTAATGGTTCACATAGAGTACATTATTTGTCCCATAAACTTAAAATAGCTATGTATTTGAAGTAGGTCACAACTGAGCAGCTGCCTAGAAATTGAACTCCAGGTTGCTCTGAGTAGTGAAGACAAGTTTTTGTTTGAACCAAGAGCATCTGAGTCCGTATTCACTTGTATATTACATATGTAAGTGGTGTAATATTCTTGTAAAGATTGATGGTGAGCTGAACCTAGATGCCTTTTTAAAAAGTGACTTTAGCCCTGGCTGGTGTGGCTCAGTGGACTGAGTGCCGGCCTGCAAATGAAAGGGTTGCCAGTTCGATTCCCAGTCAGGGCACGCACCTGGGTTAAGGGCCAGGTCCCCAGTTGGGGCTGTGTGAGAGGCAACCCAATCGATGTATCTCTCACACATTAATGCTTTTCTCCCTCTCTCCCTCCCTTCCCCTCTAAAAATAAATAAATAGAATCTTTTTAAAAAGTAAAAACTAAGATTTGACTTTAAATTTTAAAATAATTTTAAAATATAATTTAACAACTACTCAGTCTAGACCTTGGGCTGTTTTCATTTGAGGTGCTGTGTGTGTCTGCACGCCTGCTTAAAATACTCAGGGATGAGAACGCATGGGTAGGCTGGAAGAGTGACTTGTTTGCATGAAAGTAGGATTCATCAATGAGATCAGTCATAATCCCACTGTCTATAATGTGTATTGAATGCCGTTATATCAAACCAAAATGTGTGTTTAATTTTTCTTACCTTGTTGGCAATGTAGGGCTTATTGTGCAATCACAGGCCTTCAGAACAGGGTAAGTACACAGAACAAAAACTGGCTTGTGTCCTGCCTGAGCATGTTCTGTTCTGATCTTCACAAATAGGTCCACACCAGCCAAGGCTGTGGTAATTATTTTTAATAAAATCACCACTACAGCCCTGGCTGGTGTAGCTCAGAGGATTGAGCGCGGGCTGGGAACCAAAAGGTCCCGGTTCGATTCCCAGTCAGGGCACATGCCTGGGTTGCTAGGCCAGGTCCCCAGTGAGGGCCATGTGGGAGGCAACCATACATTGCTGTTTCTCTCCCTGTCTCCCTCCCTTCCCCTCTCTCTAAAAATAAATAAATAAATAAATAAAATCTTAAAAAAAAATCACCACTACATCAGCAGACACTCAATCGCTACTCCCTAAAGAAATACAGGATTAAGCATTTTTGTCAACGGATCAATACAAAACCTTGGTCATGTGTTTTTCTGTTTAAATACACCTTGTTTATATTGTTGATTCATTAACACGGAACTCACGTCCACAGCACGTAAGTCGTGACTGAATGAAGCTTGTCTTAACACGTTCTTTCTCCTCATGGCACACCACTGCCTTCTTGTGCTTTGGAGCACCACACAGCACTTCAGCACCATGCTTGAGGGCCATTTTAAACAGCAAAATCACCAAAAAAACACAAAAATAATGTGAGAAGCATGGCACAAAAATAATATTTGTTTAAGGTGTCAGAGCTGAACAAGAGTAATGCTTTGACCTCAGCCAGCACATGTGTTAGGCACATGTCCATCAATGACCACAAAAGGACTACAAGTATTGATTTTGGAGTTATGAATAACTATTAGCAATTAGGGAGATCAAAAATACTAGGAACAACTGTACAGTGGTTCCCAAAACAACCACACTGGGAGTGTCCCCGTTTTGCAAATTAGGAAATTGGTTAAGTGATTTGAAAATTACGGGTTGAAACTAAGATTGGAACCAAGTCTATAGTAATGTTGCTCGAGCAAAGACCTCTAATGAAACTTTTTGAAAATCAACTTTATTAAGGTCTAAATTTCACACAGCAAAAAGCATACATGGTAAGTGTACGGTTCAATAAATGTTGACAAATGTGTATATCCATGGAATCACTGCCATACGCAAGACAGCAGATATTCCCATCACCCCAAATGCTGCCCAGGCCACTGCCCAGTCAGCCCGCACTCTGCGGCCCAGTCCTCACTGGCCTGTTTCTGTCACTGTGATTTAGATGTGTCTTTCTAGTTTTATAAAAATGGAATCACACAAAATACGCCCTTGTATCTGGCTTAGCATAATATTTTTGAAGTACATGTTGATGAATGTATCAGCGGTTCATTCTTTTTATTGTTGAGTATTTCCCTGTGTGGATGTGCCCCACAATGAATATTTGGATTGTTTCCAATACAGGGCTGGTATGAGTAAAGCTGCCACCAATATTCAGGTATAAGTCTTTCTGTGGATATGTGTCGCGAATTCTGTGGATATGGCCCGCAGAATTCGTATAGCTGTGACAGACGTGTGAATAAACACACGTTAAACACTGGACTAGAGGAATCAGGGACTGCGTGACCCCTCCCTTATGATATGGGAGAGGCCCCGAAACGCTCGAGGGGTTTTTATTGTTGTTTTAGGGGAGATTATATCAGAATGGTCTTCATTAACTATGCTTAGGTTGTAGATTCGAGTTAGGCAGTAGATGTCCAGGAAGGTACATCAAAAGGAGAGATACGCAAATGGAAAGACAACAGGTTTGGGCTGAACTCAAAAGGACTGTAAACACCAGCCTGAGGGAATTAGGCTTGCATTAGCGTAAGTTCTTTTGATGCAGGGGGAAGGGAGATCCTAGCAAGAACAAGCTTTTGATTCTAAGAAATAGATTATCCTGATTTCCCACAGGAAATTCTGCCGTCACACACGTGGGTCCTGCTTGCCGTCTCATGTTCCACAAGAGATATGTATTTTGTTTCTCTGGTAATTAGGACTGGATTTCTGACTCAGATGGTTAAGTGAATGTTTAGATTTTTAAGAAACTACTAAACTGTTTTCCAAAGTGGTTGTCCCATTTTACACACCGACTGGTAATATATGAGAGTTCCATTTCTCTACTTCGTCACTAGTGTTTGATGTTGTCAGTCATTTTCATTCTAACCATTCTGAGAGGTGTAGGGTGATATGAGGTAGTTTAATTTGCTTTTTTCTCATGACTATTGACATTAGGTGTCTTTTTATGTGTCATTCATATATCCTTTGGTAAAATACCTGTTTACTTATTGGCATGTGAATAGTGAATATTTGCTCACAGTCCCTGGCTTGCCTTTTTTTGTTTTTTTAAAACAGTGTCTTTCAAAGAGCAGTTTTCATTTTGTTGAAGTCCACTTTATCAGTTTCTTCTCTTGTGGTTCATGCATTTTGTATTCAAAGAAATCTTTATCTGCCTGAAGGTCACAAAGATTTTCTTACAGAATTTTAATACTGTTGTGGCTTTCACTTCATGGTCTGTGATCCATTTCCGGTTAATTTTTGTTAAAGGGCTTAGGTTCAATGGATGGTCCATCGGGACAGCAGCACTCAGTGAAAAGATTATAATTTCCCCCATTGGATTATTTTGATTTCTTTATCGGAAGTCAGATGACCATACATTTTGAGGTCTACTTCTATGCTCAGTACTGTTTTTTTAAATATTTTATTTATTTATTTCTAGAGAGGTGGAAAGGGAATTGAAAAGAGGAGAGAAACATCAATGTATGGTTGCCTCTCAAATGGCCCCCACTGGGGACCGGGCCCACAACCCAGGCATGTGCCCTGACTGGGAATCGAACCAGCGACCCTTTGGTTCCCAGGCCCTCACTCAATCCACTGAGCCACACCAGCCAGGGCTACACTCAGCACTGTTAAATTAATGTGTATGTCAGTCCTCATGCGAGTGTCACACTGTCTAATTACTGTGGCTGTATCATAAGTCTTGGAATCAGGTAGTGTTAGTCCTCCAGCTTTGTTCTTCTTTTGACATTTTGCTTTGGCAATTCTTGGTCCTTTGCATTCCAAAGTAAATTTTAGAATCAGCTTGTTGATTTCTATTCCAAAAACCTTGCTGGAATTTTTGTTAAGATTGTGTTTAATCTATGACTCAATCTGGGGGAAATTAACACTTTAATATCAAGACTTTCTATCTATGACTATATTATATCTCCATTTATTTAGGTCTTATTTAATTTTTCTCTATAATGTTTAATAATGTCAGTGTATAGATTGTATACACATTTTGTCATGTTTATTTCTAAATATTTTGAAGTTTTGATGATAGTATAAATGATACTTTTCCATTTTAATTTCTAATCATTACTTGCTAATCTGTAGAAATGCAGTGCATTTTTATCTATTGACCTGTACCCCAGGTTCATGCTCTTCTTACAGAGAAGTTTAACATCTTTTTTAGAGACTCCTTAGGATGTTGCCTGTTGTTTCTATCTATATGCTTGTTTTATTCTTTTTCCACATCTGAAGAGGAAAGCATTTTCTTTCACCATTTATATCAAGGAAGTAATCTGAGGAAGGTTGGACAAGAAAATCTATAAATAATAGTGTGAGTTTTGTCTCTCTTCTCATACATTCCCTGGAGTGATGTTATCAATTGAGCATTGATCAGCTTGACCTTGACAGGGGCAGCCTGTTCAAGTCCTGGGTCAAGAACATCTTCAGGGTATTGTGCTGACTTTATCTTTACATAATTATTAATCAAGCCTAAGCAGTGTAGTGTCCAGGTGTGTGTCGATTGTGTACTGAGGGTACAAATGGCCTTCAGTTATTTACTAAAGGAATGTACGGTTCTTTTTTTGTCAATCGTGACATCAGAATACCAATCTAATAGTATATTTGACTTGTTTATCATCCAAATCCACTTACAAAATGTAAAATATGTTGGCCTGCAATACCACAATTCTGCACTGGGCGCATGATAACCAACCAAACGTGAGCTAATACAATCACAAGCTCTTGCTCCCTGGCCTCGCTGCTTCATGATAAGGTTGCCATTTTTATTGGGGAAAGTTTTTCATCTGGGAATCTACACACTAAATGATTCATACACCATAGTGTGCTACTTGATACTGATTATTAGTGTCTAAATTAGTGAGAAATTATCTAGATAAATATTTTCACCTTTGTCTTACATATTAGTGTTCTTTTCAGGTATGTCCCCTCAAACATTGCCATTCTCTCAGGAGGCTTTTTATTCGAAAAAGCTTTATGAAAACTGCTTAACTATAAATTAACTATACAGATATTTTTTAATGGCGTAAAATGTGTTTAATAGGTAAAGTAGGCACCATTGGTCAAAAATGCATTTTGAAGTTTAAGAAATAGAAATGGCCCTGGCCCTGTTGGTTGGAGCATCATCCCTTGTGCCAAAAGATAGTAGGTATGACCCTAGGTTGACAGTTTGATCCCCTGTGGGGGCTCATGTGGGAGGCAGTCAATTGATGTTTCCTCCCTCACTAAAATCAATGAATATATCCTGAGGTGAGAATTATAGATAAATAAATGGAAAATGATAGCTATGATATCAAAAATGATACTTGGATATGTGCAGATCACTTGACGTGTACTCAAAGCTCGGGAATGACTTTCCTTTGGGAGATGGGAGGGACACTTCCTTTTTGTCTTTAGAATTTGTTAACTTTGTGTATACATTTAAAATGTTTTCAATTTTAAAAATCAAAACAATGTGGAAAGTAGACAAACCTTTTTAAGATCATAGAGTATATTGGAGTTATCAGTTGTGAACAAGATCTTCCATATTTAACCAACTTGCTTTTGAACAAATCCCTAAGAACTTTCAAATTGTGAAAAACTTGCCAAAGAGTTAGAACATAATTGGCCCTGGCTGGTGTAGATCAGTAGACTGAGTGCTGGCCTGTGAACCAAAGGGTTGCTGGTTCAATTCCCAGTCAGGGCCCATGCCTGGGTTGCGGGC
Source organism: Micronycteris hirsuta (assembly GCA_004026765.1). Classification (NCBI taxonomy): domain Eukaryota; kingdom Metazoa; phylum Chordata; class Mammalia; order Chiroptera; family Phyllostomidae; genus Micronycteris; species Micronycteris hirsuta. The sequence goes on from PVJI01007142.1 coordinate 14,591, forward strand.
CAGGTCCCCATTTGGGGCAACCACACATTGGTGTTTCTTTCCCTCTCTTCCCCTTCCCCTCCCCTCTCTCTAAAAATAAATAAAGTATTTCTTTAAAAAAGGAATTAGAATATAATTGGTTGAAAATGAATTAGAAGTGAAGTAACCCACCGATGAAACTGATGAAAAGTATGTAACAAGTGTTTTAAATGTTTAAAAATCATTCTCAGGCTCATGAAAATTATCACCTCCCCAAAAATCTAATTAAACAAAGGTACATGATAATCAGCTGGCAATATCTCCCCAGGAATACACACGCTCGAAAAAAAAGAGAGGGAGTGAATAAAAAATAATGAGTTTTCACCAGTCCATCCTTTAACAACTTAGTTTTGGCCACTTACCTGTAACCCCTAAAGGACTAGGGGATAGCAATGTAAGAACAGAGAAGAGTTAGTTAAAAGAATGTCCCAGAGATGACACTTGACGAGGCCAATCTCTAAAAATACAGATTGCTCCATTACTAATTTCCTATGAAATGTGGCTGCCCAGATTCCCGGTCCTGTTACCTTTGGCATGCCTCCCCCAGCCCAGGAAATGACCGTGATTGGCTTTTAGTGAAGGAATTCTGGGTGGAATTTGAAAACCCTGAAGTATAATGTGGTCCTTGTTAAGGACAGGGGTCAAACAAGGTAATACAATTCTTATTTCTGCCAGAAATAAGGGCGCCCATTGGTGCCAGAGTTGTTTATCTGGAGCCAACACTCTTGAGTGTGGTCATTGAAGAGGCAAGGACAGACTATTTTGTTCTTTTAAGCTGGTCACACACCCAGACCATTCTTGGCTGTTGACATCTGTATGGCCCCAGTGGACAGGGCAAGCCTTTGAGATGGTGGCTGCAGGGAGTGGACAGGGTCAGAATGCTTTAGCCACCATTTACCTGGTTGCTAGCCTTCTTGCGATAAGGCATTTGGATGTGTTCTCATTACCCGTAACAGACCAGGTTGTGGCTCCTGTTTCCTGGCTGAGGGGAGAGAGCAACGTGTTGTCTTTTCTCTACTGCCCAACGGGGTGTGTGGAAACACAGACACCCCTTACAAGTTGGGGTTACCAACCTAAAGGGTCAGGGACTGGGTCTGGCCCTCTGGGCCTGGGTTGGCACCCGACCCCTGGCCAACCAGGAGGGCAGTTTCATGTGGGTAGAGTGCAAGCTCACTTGTATCACTGGCCCAACAGCCCGGAGTCCTGACTCAGGTCTGAGCTGACAGTGGGCGAAACTTTCACTGCTGCCCCATGTTGGCTCCCCATCTCGCTCTACTTGGTAACTGAGCTAAGGTTAGGCATATGTTTTTCCTACTACCTGTTAGCAGGAATTTCTAATCTGTGTCTGGGGTTAAATGCTATGAGGAAGCCCATCCTCCAGAGCACAGATCTGGAGCCAGGGTGTATATCTGGCTAGTTTGCTAAAGCTCCCTGTTCTGCCACTTTTTGGGGGGTGTGCTAGGAAGCAGAAGGGATCTGCGCATGTGTGTCCTGCCCAGTAATTCCAAAAGGACCATCCCTGACCTTTGTTCTCAAGCCGACTGATTTCTCCTTTCTAGATCTGAACCTGGAGATGGAAAGCAGCCAGCAGAACTCCATGCCTTTCTGTTGAGATTTTGTACTTCATCACTTTGAAATACCCATTCCTCCCAAATAATTTCAGTCTCACCAGGTAATAAATAAAGATAGTAATGAAATGTCTGGCCATCTGAAAAGTTTTTATTTTATGCCAGTTTATTCCACTGCTTTTGCACTCTACTTTAAAGCTCTCAGTACTTTCAGTAAAGGCTATGGAGAACAGCGGTTTCTGCAGAGCCTTTCTGTGGAAAACAGGCCTGAAATCAGTGGGGAAGCATGCGGAAATAATGAACTGTGTGGGTGGGTGTGTGCCAATCACCTGGTGAGAGCTGATTTGGAGAATTGAGCTGAAGGTCAGATGTGCTGACTAAGGGGATACTGCAAATACAGTGTATTGCAAGACTTCCCTCTCTTGACTTTCTGCCAGTGTTCTGCCTTTCCTTGGTTTGAGAAAGTACTGGCAAAGATGTTTAGTAATGCTAAGCACTTAACCTCTTCAAAGAGAAATCTAATATAACATGTGATGTTATGACCCAGCATTTTTCCAGGAATCTTACTGAGAGAGGAATTGGTAAATAAACTCGAGCATATTCACTAATATGCAAAAGGAGCAAGCACACACACATACACCCCACTAGTGCCATGTAAATATAAAATAGGGCTTACTGAGGGACAGCTTCAGCGCACAGACAATGTCCTGAGCACTCATTACCCCACGGAGAAGTGTGCTTAAATGGCATGGCTGCACCAGATCCACCATAAAAAGAGTTGCAGTAAAAGGGCCCCCCATGCTTAATAGAAAGAAAGAAGGAACATGATGACGTTATAATGACAGAGCTTTTGGGTTGAGTAAATTCTCGTTAGACCTTGTTAGAAAGAGGGAGCTTCCAGAGCTCAGCTGGTGTCAGCCACCCCTGTTTAGCCAACTCAGGTCTGCTAAGTAGCCCCTTCCTGAGCTCCTGAGAGTGGGGCTGTCCCGACTCACACAAGTACATACTATGTTGCCATTATGAGAAATAAAGTGTGTGCATATAAACAGAAAAATGGAAGGGTACACACCAAATCCCAGCTGGGCTCCCCTCAGGGAAGAACTGAAGAAGCACAGAGAGGGACTCCCCTTCTGTGGAATGGATTTCTGTGTTGCTTAAATGTGCTACTCAGAGCACTTACTGTAGCAACAACAACAACAAAAGGATTGGGTAAAGGTGAGTAAAAGTGTAGAGAATATTTGAAGTGGTGAAAAGCAGTTTTCAGTTATTTTGTAAACGTTTTTCCAAGCCTGAAGAAACTTCATTACTCTCGCCTCCTTTGGAAGCATTCTTTTTTTAAATTGTTAAAAAAAAACTTTTGCATCACAATTTATCCCCCCATGCCTTCTTCCACCTGCACCCACCTCCCTCCCCCCAAATAATCACCACATTGTTGTTTGTATCCATGAGTTCTTTCTCTTTTTTGTTTTCTTTAATTCTAACCTGAGAATAAGTTTATTGATGAGAGAGAGAGACATCAGTGTGAAAGAGAAACATCATTCGGTTGCCTCCTGTACACACCCCGACCAGGCATCGAACCTGCAATCTAGGCATGTGCCCTGACCAGGGACGGAACCCATGACCCTTTGGTGTATGGGACAACACTCCAACCAACTGAGCCACCCAGCCAGGACTTGATCCAATTTATACACCCACAGATACCTAAAATATGTATTAGCAACATAATTTTAGAATAAATACCTCAGTGATCCCCAAAAGAATATAATAGAAATATTTAGGAGTCTTGACTCCTGATCTTGTCACTTAGGGCACATTTAAAATAAGTGTGTCACGTCACTGGAAAATTGGACACTGCTTTGACTTGTTGTGACAGGACTTGACGTGTGCTGAAGCCTGTGTCTCCAGATTATGAATCCCAGTCTGCTGGGAGGGGAATGGTCCCTGTCCTACCTGCCCTGGGGACAATGGTGGGGTTAACCCCATGCCGTTCCTACCTTCCCAGTGCCAGTTCAGCTCCTGTTTGGAGTTTGTGTGAGAAAATATAATGTTGATTATAGATGAGGTGATTTGGAAAATGCTTAATTGCCTCATCCCTAGAATGTTTTTAAAGTTTCTATCAGTCTCTTTAAAAATGCTTTAAAAAACATGCATTTATTGCAAAGTATCCTGATCTAACAAATAGCCCACCCCTCATGGAGTATTCACCACAGTTGGGTAACTTCGCCTCGAAGGGGAGCAGCCCTGTAGTGCCCTGGAAGCCAGCCTTGAAAGCAGGGACCAGGGACCCAGGTCATGGAGGAAGCAGAGGGTCCAGGGGTGGGGACTGGGAGGTGGCCCAGAGTGGATGCTAATTTTTCATCTAGAGTCCTCTATCCTCCAGAGTGCTGTGACCCCACAGAGGTGCCTGTGTAAGCTGTTCTGGAGTCTTCTGCATTCTTAGTGTGGAATTCCTGAAGGCAGGAGAGACACTGAGTCTGGGGCAGGAAGGCAGAGTGGCTGGGAGAGAAGAAAGGGGCACTGCTAGCATTGAATTGTGTCCCCTCAAAGGAGAGGTTGAAGTAACCTCTGGTACCTGTGAATGTGGCTTTGTTTGGAAATAGGGGTATTGCAGTTATAATCAGGTGAAGATGAAGTTAGTGGGATGGACTCTTAATTCAATATGACTGGTATCCATATAAGAAGAAGAGAAGAAGCACAGAAAGAGATGATGATGTGAAGACATGGGCAGAGAAGGCCACGTGACAATGGAGTGATGCTGCCACGAGCCAAGGAAGCTTGGGCCACCCGAAGCTGGAGGAGGCCAAGAGGGATCCTCTCCTAGAACAGAGTGTGGCTCTGACAACACGTTGATTTCAGACTTGTAGCCTCCAGAACTGTGAGAGAATGAATTTTGATTGTTTTAAGCTGCCAGTTTGTGGTACTTTGTTATGGCAGCCCTAACAAAATAATACAGGCACTAGGAAGAAAAAGGAGATGACACCAAAACTCAAATTGTATCTGTTTTTTAGTTTGGGTTACAACTGGTCTTGCTGTAACCCTGGCTTCTGATTGATGCAATTAAAAAAATCACATTTGAAAATGAAAACGAACCCACAACAACTCAAAACTTATGGGACACAGCGAAGGCAGTCCTGAGAGGAAAGTTCATAGCAATACAGGCCTACCTAAAAAAGATAGAAACATTTCAAATAGACAACCTAACCCTACATCTACAAGAACTAGAACAACAAAGACAGCCCAGAGCAAGTAGAAGGAAGGAAATAACCAAGATCAGAACAGAATTAAGTGACATAGGAAAAGCACAATTCTAAGGATCAATAAATCCAGGAACTGGTTCTTTGAAAATATAAACAAACTTGACAAGCCTTTAAGCAGACTCATCAAGAAAAAAAGAGATAGGACCCAAATAAACACAATCAGAAATGAAAGAGGAGAGATTACAACTGATACCACAGAAATACAAAGGATTGTAAGAAATCACTATGAAGAGTATATGCCAAGAAATTGGAAAACCTAGGTGAAATGAACAAATTTCTAGAAAAATATAATCTTCCAAAACTGAATCAAGAAGAAGCAGAAAGCCTGAACAGACTGATAACAGCTAGTGAAATTGAAGCAGTAATAAAAAAAAATCCCAACACACAAAAGCCCTGGACTGGACGGTTTCACAGGAGAATTCTAAAAAGCATTTAAGGAAGATCTGACCTCCATCCTTCACAAACTATTCCAAAAAATCCAAGAAGACAGAAGACTCCCAAACTCTTATGAAACCAGCATCATCCTAATCCTAAAACCAGATAAAGGCACAACAAAGAAAGAAAACTTCAGGCCAATATCTCTGATGAACACAGATGCTAAAATCCTCAACAAAATATTGGCAAACTGCATCCAGCAATACATTAAAAAGATCATACACCATAATCAAGTGGGATTCATCCCAAGGATGCAAGGATGGCACAATATTCACAAATCAATAAACGTAATACATCACATAAACAAAAGCAAAGACAAAAATCACATGATCATATCAATAGATGCAGAAAAAGCATTCAATAAGGTACAGCGCCCATTTATGATAAAAACACTCAGCAAAGTGGGAGTAGAGGGAGCATTTCTCAACATAATAAAGGCCATATACAAGAGACCTATAGCCAACATCATGCTTAATGGGCAAAAACTAGAATCTTTCCCACTAAGATCAGGAACAAGACAAGGTTGTCCACTTTCACCACTTGTATTCAACATAGATTGGAAGTCCTAGTCACAGCAATCAGACAAGAAAAGGAAATAAAAGACATCCAAATTGGAAAAGAGGAAACAAAACTGGCATTGTTTGCAGATGACATGATAGTGTACATAGAAAATCCTATAGACTCCACCAAAAAACTTCTCAACCTAATAAATGAATTTAGCAAAACAGCAGGATACAAAGTCAATATTCAGAAACTGAAGGCATTTTTGTATACCAACAATGAAATATCAGAAACAGAAATCAGGAAAAAAATCCCATTTGACATAGCAACAAGAAAAATAAAATACCTAGGAATAAACCTGACCAAAGAGGTAGAAGACCTGTACTCAGAAAACTACACAACACTGAAGAAAGAAATCAAGGAAGACACAAACAAATGGAAACATATACAATGTTCATGGATCAGAAGAATTAACATCATCAAAATGTTCATACTACCCAAAGCAATTTATAGATTCAATGCAATACCTATTAAAGTACCAATGGCATATTTTACAGATATAGAACAAACACTTCAAAAATTTATATGGAACCATAAACAACCCTGAATAGCTACAGCAATTTTGAGAAAGAAGAGCGAAGCAGCAGGGATCACAATACCTGATATTAAACTGTATTTCAAGCCCACTGTAATCAAAACAGTCTGGTACTGGCATAAAAATAGACATAGAGATCAGTGGAACAGAACAGAGAGCCCAGAAATAAACCCATGTGTCTATGGTCAATTAATATTTGACAAAGGGGGCAGAGCATAAAATAGAGCAAAATAGCCTCTTCAACAAATGGTGTTGGGAGAGCTGGACAGCTGCATGCAAAAAAATGAAACTTGATCACCAACTTACACCATACACAAAAATAAACTCAAGGTGGGTAAAAGACTTAAATATAAGTCGTGACACCATAAAAGTCCTAGAGGATAACATAGGCAGGAAAATCTCAGATATTCCATGGAGCAATATTTTCACCAATATGTCCCCTAAAGCAAGGGACATAAAAGAAAGAATAAACAAATGGGGTCTCATCAAAATAAAAGCTTCTGCATGGCTAAAGAAAACAGCATTAAAATGAAAAGAGAACCAACCATATGGGAAAACATATTTGCCAATGATACCTCAGACAAGGGCTTGATCTCCAAAATATATAAAGAACTCACATGACTCCACTCTAAGAAGACAAGCAACCCAATTTAAAAATGGGTGAAGGACTTGAATAGAAACTTCTCCAAGGAGGACATACAGAGGGTCCAGAGACATATGAAAAGATGTTCAGTATCGCTAGCCATCAGAGAAATGCAAATTAAAACCTCAATGAGATTCCACTTCACACTGGTGGGAATGGCCATCATAAACAAAGCAACAAACAACAAGTGTTGGAGAGGTTGTGGAGAAAAGGGAACCCTAGTGCACTGTCGGTGGGATTGCAGACTGGTGAAACCACTATGGAAAACAGTATGGAATTTCCTCAGAAAACTAAAAGTAGAACTGCCTTTTGACCTGGCAATTCCACTGCTAGGATTATATCCTAAGAACCCTGAAACACCAATCCAAAAGAACCTATGCATCCCAATGTTCATAGCAGCACAATTTACAATAGCCAAGTGATAGAAGGAACCTAAGTGCCCATCAGTAAATGAATGGATCAAAAAACTATGGAACATTTACACAATGGAATTCTACACAGCAGAAAGAAAGAAGGAGCTCCTCCTACCTTTTGTGACAGCATGGATGGAACTGGAGAGCATTATACTAAATGAAATAAGCCAGGCAGTGAAAGACAGATACCATATATCTCACCTTTAACTGGAACCTAATCAACAAAAACAAGCCAGCAAAATATAACCAAAGACATTGAAATCGAGAACAGGCTGACAGTGACCAGAGGGGAGAGGGGAAGGGATAATGGGGGGAAAGGATGAAGATTTTACAGAACAATTATAAAGGACACATGGACAATAACAAGGGAGGGGTGGAAACAGGGGAAGGAAATGGGGAGGGCTGGGGTGGTTGGGAGGGGTGGACGGGGAAAGGCAGAAAACTGTACTTGAACAACAATAAAAAAATAAGAATCCTTTCACAAAAATAACATCTGCAACAAATAAAAAAGTGACTTCATATATATATAAAAAAAAAACAACAAACCCACAGTTGAACCTAACGCTCTTCAGAGAAGCACCTGGGCTCTGTAACCACCTCAGAGAATGCTTTTGCCAAAACAATTGTTTTAGTGTTGTTCTTTCATGTGACCACTGAGACATACCGAGGAAATAGTGAACAATACTCGTGAGTTCAAGCTTTCAAATGCCCAAGTCAGTGTGCAGGATATTGTACCTCAGGGAAAGTAGGTTAGCACCCTTTAGATTGGGATTCGAGAAGATAATGCATTGTTGACTCAGCATTTTTATTTGTAAGCTATAAGCAAACATCAATCTTCCCTTTCTACTGTGATTCTTTTCATTGTTCTATCACATGGGACTTTTCCTTTGGAAACAATGGCTAAGCAAGGGAAAACCACTGTAGGTTTGGTGCTAGGTGGCCCCTCAAGCATTTGCTCACCTCATAATTCATCTGCAAAGAAGCCAAAGCCAGGGCATCAGAAAGAAAGGCCTTACGTGTTTACCACAGCACACCCCAAGTTGAGACCCTTTGAAGGGACCTGTTTGTGTGGGAGAGAGTTGCTCAAACACCTGGGACAGAAACACCTGGGGTGAGTACAAGCATTTCAAGCTCCGTCTTCTGGGTTTGTGACAATGAGGTCAGATGTGGTGGCGGTTATAGAGGTATGGTGGGTACAGGCCATCATAATGCCACTGGCGCCATTGCTCAATAGCCTCCCGGTTTCTCTCTTCCTGTTCTGGGGAGGAGAGAGAAAATTGTGAATTGTGTTAGTATGGAAAGGACTCTGACCTGAGGAGAGTCACTAAGCTGTCTTGGCAGCTGTCAACCCAACTGCCCACACCATGGCACCATGAACCAACTGCTCCTGTGTGCATCAGTGACGGACATCAAACGCTGGAGCTGGTGGGACCTGAGAGAACCCAGAAACCAAAGGTTGTATTATAAGAATCAGGCCCAGACAGGAGACAGTCACAGCGCTGGCTTCCAAGGTTGTGGAGAGCAGGCTCTGGCATCCCAGGTCAGGGCTCTTTCCTTACACAACCAGCCTTGTGCAGAAACCAGCACAGAGTGAGAATACCTAAGACATAAAATACCAACGTAACAAAATAGTAAAAAAAGTAGACTGTAAGCCATACCGTTGAAAAAAATCATGGAAGGAAACAATTGTCAACTTCGAATGATGGGATTACGAGTAATTGTTTTCTCTACCTTGTTCTGTTTTCTAAGTTTTAAAAATGTTTTAAAAATCGAATAAAGGGATGGATGAAGCAAGTGTGGGGAAATCTTGACAATTGTCAATTCTGGGTGTTATTCGATGGAGGTTTATTATACTATTTATACTTTTACATATATTTGACATTTTTCATAGGAAAAGGTTAAAAAGATCAGACAGGAGTTTTTAATGAGTAAGAAAGTCCTGATTTTACTGTATTTGATAAGGCCTATTTCTGAAGAACACCTATGTTCAATGGTAGAAATAGGCTCATGAAGCCAACTCAAGTCTGCCTGCTCTTGTTAGGTACCGTTAAAGCTCAATAGCACAAGGTCTTCCATGTTTAAAAATCATCCATGCAGCTCCTCAAAAAGTTAAACAGAGTTACCATGTGAGCCAACAGTTCCACTCCTAAGAATATATCTAAAAGAACTAGGTATATACCTAGGAATATACCTAAAAGAAAACAGGACCCAATGAGTGGATAAACAAAATGTGAGATATGCCCTGGCTGGTGTAGCTCAGTGGACTGAGTGCCATCCTGAAAACCAAAGGGTCGCTGGTTCGATTCCCAGTCAGGGCACATGCCTGGGTTGCAGGCCAGGTCCCCAGTAGGGGGCGCAGGAGAGGCAACCACACACATGTTTCTCTCCCTCTCTTTCTCCCTCCCCCTTTCTAAAAAATAAATAAATAAATTTTTAAAAAGTGAGGTATATGTATGCAAGTATTACTCAGCAATAAAAAGGGATTACCTTCTGATACATGCTACAATGGGAATGAACCTTGAAACATGCTAAGTGAAATACGCCAGACACAAAAAGACGTATTGTGTGAGTCCACTTCTATGAAATATCTAGATTAGGCAGATTCATAGAGACAGAAAATATATTAGAGGTTACCTGGAACTGTGGAGAGTGGAGTTATTGCATAATTGGGTATAGAGTTTCTGTCTGAGGTGATGAAAGTGTCTTGGAAACAGTGATAGTTGCACAACATTGTGAATGTACTAAATGCCATTGAATTATACACATAAAATTAGTTAAGGTGGCAAATGTTATATGTATTTTGTCACAATTTTTTCAAGTATCTTTGAAAAATGTTGGGAGGAAGAGAAGTCCTAACAAAAGAAGGTAAGATCAAGGGTCTAAAAGCCTGTGAAGCTGACTTTAGTACCAGTGAAATGCATCCTCTGTGCATTGAGCTAACAGCATGGCCTGGTGGCTTCAGTGTATGGAGAAAATTCACCTTAGTGCCTGTGAGAGCCAGAGGACCCCAACAGAAAGGGCCCCTTGTTACCACTGGGTGTTCAGGCAATGTGGCTGCTGGGAAGGTTTCCTTCCTATGGGAGCTTCTCATTGGTGCTACTTCTGGTGCTGAAAATCTCCTTAGGGACTTGGTACCCCCAGAGATCAAGCTCACAGAGTCAGGCCCAGACTGAAGCTTTGGGTGTTAGCTATTGGCCGTGCCAACCTTCCTCAGGCTGGGTAGACCAGCTACTCTTTGCCAATCTTGAGAGTGTGATTCTCCCCCCAGGTCATGCCAGATTCTTCTTAGACCATTTTAACTTAGACAAAGGAAAGGCCCTCCTGGTAAAGACCTGAGGCCTTGACCATGTGCCTATCCTGTAGGGGACCACGTGTGGCCAGGCATCCTTTGGTATGCAGCCAATCTCGATGGCCTGACTTAAGCTTTTGGCTTTGCAGATGGAAGCAGATGTATGCTACCACTTAGGCCTTAGAACTGGGAGCTCTGCATACTGTTTATCCCCGAGCTTTCAGAGGCAGAACTCAGTTATTTTTGCCCTGTGAAGCTGGTGGTTTTGAGTAGAGTTGCAATGAGCAGCCATGGCAGAACCGAGCGAGGCTCTAAACTTTCCCATCCACCTTCCCCAAACCAGGACCAGTGTGCCGGGTAGGTTGATACAGAGGCCTTTGGGGGGATTTCCAGGTCCTCAGGAAGGCCACTCTTAACCAGAAATCTCCCTCCAGACCACCTGCCTTGGAAATCTAAGTCCTTCTGGTGACCCGTGCTAATCCCTCAGCATTTGCTTTTATGAAGCAAGAATCTTGGGGAGAGGATGAATAGCCAACTGCTCCCAATTCTGAGAATTGGTTACATTGTCAGATGAAGATATCCAACTGAAACCAGAGTCTGATGGTGGGTGTGGGTGCCTGGGGCTGGGGGGCCGGGGGGTCGGGGGGGCCGGGGAAGAGCTCTGAGCACTGCCCCTGGGGCGAGCGCAGGTGTCCGAAATCTGGCCACAGGGCTCCAGTCAATGTCCTCGGACAGAAGCCATAAAAGAGGAGAGAAATCAGACTGAGGTTCCCTTTATCAATGTTTACCCTCAGGTTGCTGCCTGCTCCACCTCTCTGCATGAAGCTGTGGGAAGACCCCCCTCTGGGGCCCTCAGCTTTGCCTTCTTTCTTCATCCTCACAGGCCACTTTCTGCATCAAAGGTCTCCAGGACCTCTCTGCATTTGATCATTTTCATTTACAAGAACATGAGCCTTGCTGGCTTAGTTCAGATCCCTTACTAGCCATGTCACCTTGGGTACTCACCTTCCGTCTAAGGATGGGTTTTGAAACTGTAAAGTGGGAAATGTAAGACCTCTGAGGCTGGTTGTAAGGATTGGGTGGTTCATCCCACTGCCTGACGAGCAAGTACTCACCGATGACAACAGTTGCTGTCACTACAGTCCCCGAAGGCCTGTGCCCTGCCCTGCAGTGTCTTCATCTTTGTGGGCAAGGCCTGACATCCCTGATCTCAGTCTCCTCTGGCTTTGTTGGAGGACCTGTCATCCTTGAGGTGCCTAACCTCTCATCCTAATTTCATCATGAAATGAAAAATGATGACTGTTTTCCACCGAGAGGCTAGGGATTTAGATTTGAAACACTTAAAAAGGCACAAAATAAAATGCTGTTATGAATACTATGAGTTAAAAACAAGACACTGAAGGAATTTTGGAGGCTGCATTCTCATTTTTAAAATACCTCTGCCCAAGCTGTCCACCAAGGTAAACAAATCTCCAACAGAAGGGTTTGCCTCCGAGCTACGACAGCCTGAGTTGTTCCCAGAAGAGTTTGCTTTGCCAGGACCCAAGCCAGACACCTGCTGAGGGCTCAGCCAGGTGCCAATGCAGGACAATGGGCATGGTCCATAGCCCTCAGGTATCTGGTGATCACGTCCTTTCATTATGAGCTGCCCAGAGAGGGTGTTCCCTCCTAAATCCATCACAGCAGACAAGCCAGGAAGTGACAACTCCAGAACTAAATGACCTTCTCTAATAAAGGTTAGTTAAGGTAGGGCCTGTGTCTAAGCTCATATGCGTCCAGGAGCTTGCCCAGAAGCGCTTAAGTCTTGAAAGACCAAGAAAAGGCCCTGGCTGGTGTGGCTCAGTGGACTGATCACTGGCCTGTAAACCGAAAGGTTGAGGGTTTGATTCCCAGTCAGGGGACGTGCCTGGGTTGTGGGCCAGGTCTCCAGTCAGAGGTGTTTCTCTCACACATCAGTGTTTCTTTCCATCTCTTTCTCCCTCCCTTCACCTCTTTCTAAAAATAAGTAAACTCTTTTTGAAAAAAAGAGAAAGACCAAGAGAAGGAACACACGTGCGCACACATACACACACACACACACACACACACACACACAGGCTTTCTGGCCTGACCCCTATTAAATGGTCCTATGGATTTTTGCTGTTGGTGACACTTGAGGGTACCTAGTAGATCCAAAGTCAAATTCAACCTGGTGGAAGGCTATGTGGTTCAAATATAGAGCCTGCCTTTCCACCCACCCACGCCCACACCACGCTGCCTCCATTGAGACCTTCATGAAATCAGCACTCCTGGGGGAGGCAGGAGCCCTGCCTGCCCTAAGGCTGAAAGCAGGAATGAGATGTGCTGATTGCCTAGTGAGACACACTGAGGCAAAGAAGACACTTATCAGGGAAGACACTAACAGCAGGGGGTAAGGGCACAAGCAAGCCATGTAGAGATGTGCAGATGCCCGATGTTGTGGGTGTGTTGGAGCCCTTGTGTCGCCTGTAGACACTGGTGTTGGAGGTGGGGAGGGGCTCAAGGCGGGGCACCAGTGCCCAGTGCTTTCTGAGTTTTCCTGGTTTGCTTCTACCAGTCAGATAGATGCTGACTGTAGTGAATAGGTAAATGAAGGCCTTGGTTTTCCAGGATGAGTAGTTCCTAGAGCCATCACACTGCAACTGAGTTTGAAATCCTCTCAACCCCACCCTGCCAGAGCTAAGCCAGAGAACACCGGCCACCACAGTGATACCCAAGTGGCGGAAAATGCAGTCAGCCCCCAGCCCCCCAGCCCCACAGTCCCTGAGCTCATGGTAACCAAGGGGTTACCATTCTTTTCCATCCCTTCTCCAGTTCTATGGTCATTTTATGACTTTCTACCTTATTTTCAAGACTCCTATAGACACGAGAGTAGAGGTTCTCCTATACTAACTAAAATTTTGACAGAAGAAGTAGAGGTACCTCATGATTTTCCCACAGAGCCCCACTCCCCAGAGATGCTGGCTGAAGAGTTCTTACCATCATTTTGCTCCTCCACGAAGTTTTCAAACTCGTTTCGTTGCTCCTCGTGATATTCTCTTCGTCGTTCGTCAGCCCACAGCTTCTGCCTGTCCTCCGCTGTGAAAGGGCAAGAAGTGAGAGTTGCCCCCAAGAATAGGGGCATCTGCAGATATTTAGGGTAACACCAGTCATTTTGCCTAAGAAAGTTAATTTGGTTGGGAAGGGGTTGTTTGAGAGGGCTAAGGAGGAGGGCTTCACTCAAATGGTTTATTCCTTACAGAGACTTTAAAACTCGAAGGACCTAGGAGGTCTTCTCAGCCAACACCGCTTTGTGCAAATGAAAGGACTGAGACCCCAGAAGGTGAAGCAATTCAGCTTTACTCATAAGATTAGTGGTGTATCTAGGTATACTAGGCCACTTAGAAACTAGAAGTCCAGTGATCAGAAATGAATTATAAGAGGGAATCATCCAACTTGAAGATCATTTCACATTAATTAATACCTTCAAATCCATTCAACATCCTCGAGCACCTATCATGGCCAGAATGTATGGTAGGCACTGGGATTAAAGAAGCAAGGAAGAGAGATTCTGTCTCACTACTAAGAGGCATTGTGGCTGCTGTGATAGAAATCTATATAGTGGTGGCCTGTGGTAGGGGTTCTAAGATGACCCCTGATACTCGTACGCCTAGGTATGGTAATTCCCTCCCCTCATGTGGCACCGGCCTCGTGACTTGCTGCTGATGAACAGAATACGGCAAAAGTGATGGAATGTGACTTCCCGGATAGGTTACAAACAAGACTGTGGCTTCTGTCTTGGGGTGGTTGGCCTCTCTCTCAGTTTTGCTCTCACTTGGAGATGCCAGCTGCCATGTTGTATGCTGTCTTATGAAGAGGTCCACTCGTGGCAAGGAACTGGTGTCCTTGACCAATAGCAAGGACCCGAGGTTTGCCAACAGCCATGTGAATGAGCTTAAAAACCAATCTTCTTGCAATCAGGCTTTGAGATGACTGCAGCCTGTTGAGAAACTCTGAGCCAGAGGCTACCAATTAATTAGACCTAGGTTTCTGGCTCTAGTAAATGTGAAACAATAAATGTTTGTTGTTTTAAGCTGCTAAATTTGGGGGGTAATTTGTTTAAGTTGGTAGATTGGGGGTCACTTGTTATACAGCAAAGATAACTAGTGCAGGATGTGAGGTGGTCAGGCAAACTTCCTGACAAAAATACTAACCACAGGTATGCCTTATTCTGTAAGGCAATCTTTCCAGTAAAGTTGGCTGCCAACCTTTTTATGAGGAATCTGAGTTCCACGTTATAAAATTGGAGATACACCTCTATGGTTGGAGGAAATAGCCCCATTGAAAACTGAAACTGCCCCTGGGAACATGTAAATATGGTGACTGCTCCTTGGTGGCTGAGCAATGAAGCGCGCCAACAATACCTTGAACCCCGAAGGGAATCTCATCTGAACAACCACATCCCACCTCGTCACAGGTGCAACTGTTTCTCACCTGCTCTAATTTAGCCTGGGAAAAAAACCTCTCCACGTTTTAGATTTTTAGATGTAAAAATAAATTAGTTTCTAAGTTCATCCACTTCTGCCCGCAAATCTTCACCTTGACCTCTTTGGTGTGAGAGCTATGGTTGTCTGGTGGAAATCATACAACACACTCAGATATTTCAAAATATTTTTTTTTGTCTGGGCTTTAACTGGAAAAATCCATGGCAGCAGGAAGGTCATGTCTGGTCCAGTGAGAACCAGTTCCTCAGTACACCTCAACCCCCCCATGATGTGAGGTATGATTCCCATCACTTCAAAGTGGGGAGACTGAGGTCCTGTTGCCCCCACCAGCTTGAAAGTGCAAGAGGAAGTGGGGGTTTGTGATGGAAGCAGAAAACTGAGGAAAGCCGTTGGTTTTCTGCCCCACCCCACAGTATAAGCGTGCTGAGAGAAACAAGTGGTATTTCTTTGTGAAATGATAATACTGGGAACCATTTCAAATCCTTCTGGAAATAAGTACATTGATTAAATAAGCAAAGAATAAGTACATTGATTAAATATTAGTTATTTATATTAGATTTATATTGTTTAACTTAACTCACATGAAAATCGAGTTATTTGTATTGGTCTCAGGGCAGTTTTTTTAGGTAAATCCCATGCTTTTCCTACACTTGTCCCTTCGCCTGCATAGTTGCAGTGATCCTCAGTCCGGCAGAAGGGACTGGTACACCTGCCCTTCCCCATGCCTTGCCTCTTGCCCCACGGCTACACACTTCTTAGGAGGGGATTCAGACACACAGACCTGCAGTGATTTAATCAAGGTCACGTGGCTGGTCAAGGCAGAGCTGGGACTGAGGCCAGAGCTCCAGGCACCCACACCACATTGCTGGATAGTCCACACTGTGCATGGCGGAGTGCCCTTACAACCTACCACAAGCCCCGATGATGCTCCAGGTAGCAGTAAGCTGCCCAGGCGGTGGGGGTGGGGTAAGGAGAGCGGGACAGGGGGGTTAGACTTTAAGCAGGTGCTTCATGAGCCACTGCCAATTCCTAAAGAAACATTACTCCAGAAAAGCAACCATCTTCCCAAAGTGCCTTTTTGGAGGTGCCACAAATCAAACCTTTGACTTAGCAATGAATAAAAACAATTTAAGTTCTTGGGACCAGATGCTATTCTTCCACCATGCATTGTGCACACCCTGGTCGTGGCATTCCACCATGCATTATGCACACCCTGGTCGTAGCATTCCACCATGCATTGTGCACACCCTGGTCGTGGCATTCCACCATGCATTGTGCACACCCTGGTCGTGGCATTCCACCATGCATTGAGAAACATGCGTTTCATTGGATTAGCTCCTCCTTTCACCCGAAAGTGGCCTGCATCTTCATCCAGAAGCTTAGAGATATCCGATGCCTATTTTCTGGTTTCAAATTCAAGTGTATCATTTGCCTTTTACTCAACCTGAGATAAGTGGGCATCGATCCCCTGCTTATCCATAGAAATTGATCAGGTGACAAGTGATGCACTCAGGTGCATCCTAGGTATTCTCCAGGCTGTCCTGGCCCCCCAACAACCGACCCACTGAGGCTCTCTTCAAGGTGAGGAACCTCTGGCTTAGTCACGCACCCCTTTGATCCGTTCAGCTTCCGAGGATGGAAACTATTTGCCTCTAAAATTCATGCCTGTTCCCCACTGAAAGCCTGCCAAAAAGTCGCTTCTCAGATTTCTATCAAGAACTGCCCAACCTCCATCAGTCTTTTCAGTGTTTCTTGACATTTGCTAACTTTTAAATCCCAAATTGTGTGAGGCCTGGAAATTTTCCCAGTGTGGTTAATATTTACCCATTTTTAAAAAGGAATTTTATCTCCCAGTATTTTCCACTCTTTTCTTCTCAATCATTTGAAAACAGTCCTGTTATTTTTACGGAACAAGTTACCTTACTGAGTGTGCTGAGTGATACAAAGGGTTGATTCAGACACACACACAAGTAATGAATCAAGCCACAGACTCGGAGACAGTCAGCACTCGGAGTCCTTGGAAGAATCTAGTTCAAGGGCAGAAAACTCAAAAGCCTTTGAGGACCGGCAAGTCATGGAAATGAGGGTCCCTGCTAGGCAGGTGACACCAGGAATCCTTCCAGCAGAGAAGGAGACAGGCCTCTGAACCCAAAGGCCTCCCAAATGTATCAAAAACAAAAACTTAAAAAAAAAACACTGCTTACTGAACATCACACTTTCAGGGGCTTCTAAATAAGGAAACTTGGACCCCGGAAGAGGAAGTGGCCAAGGCCACTCAGCAGCAAAGCTGTCACCAAACCCACAATCCCAGCTCCAAGTCCCATTGTGCCCCCTCCCTGCTCTCAATGCCCTTGCTCTTGCATATTCGGGCTCACTTGGCAATACTCTGAGAAGAATACACTGACATACTGTGCTCCTAGAACACAGATTCTCCCTTTTATGTTTTTAACCTTCTGAACCCTGGGCATATCTCATCACTGTGAAGTGCATGTTGGCACTGTACCTTTTTGTCCCTTACCCTGACAGCGCAGTCCGTCAAAAAAGGTGTGACCTGCCATCAAGGAAATGTGGAATTTCTAATTAAGAGCTGCAGCCACTTTGATGCCTGAGGACCTAAGATGAACCCTGAATCCCTTGTGGTCCCCACAGTCCAGTTGACTGCGAGAGAGAAGGAATGGAGGGACCAGCAGAAGGCGAGTTCCCTGCATCCTTACCGTACACCTCATCTCGGGATTTGAAGGACCTCTTGCCACGCTTCTTGAGGAAATTCGAGGCATCTGATTCTTGCATGAATATCTTCTGTTCCACACCTGAAACCCAAAAGAGGTCAGTCATAACCAGCATGGGCCCACCAGGGCTACTATGTGGGCTGGCCCACCCTCCCTGCACCACAGAGTGGCCCCCGCACTGACCTTCCTGGGCCTCTTGTCCAGCCACCTGCCTGGTGCCCACAGATGCACCTGTCCCCTCCTGCAGCACTGTGGACAAGAGCACAGAGTGAGGGCTGCTGCACACCCAAGGGACCCTCACCCCAGCCAGGCCAGGACAGTCCTTCCCAGGCTCTGTGACTTGCCAGGCCCCAGTGTAGCATCCTGGGTCCCACACACACCAGTCTAGAGCTGATCTCCCCAGGAAACCACCAGGCAAGCTGTTTTCTCTGCATTGTATTCTGTTACACACACACACCAAGCACAGCCGTCTTGTAGATACACCCTCCTTTGTCTCTGGGCCAGCCACCTGAGCAGCCTCACCTAACGCCTGCCCCTCCTGGAGCCTCCCCATACTCACTGGATAGGAGCGCAGCAGCCGAGAAAAAGGAGACAAGGAACAGCTGTTTCCAGGCCATCCTGAGAGAGGATGAGGCTCTGTCTGGGAACCACAGGGCAGACAGAGAGGGTTCTGCAGACCCTGAGGCCTCTGGGTCCTCACTTGGTGTCAGACAGGCCAGGAGAGAGGGAGGAGAGATTCAGGAGGCTGGGATGCCATTGAGGGGGGGAGTGGGAGGGATCCCGGTCGTGGCTTCCATTGGCTGCTCCTGCAGGAGCACCACTGGAGATGTTTTTGGCACCTTGTAAACCTCACAGAAGCAGAGCCTGTCCTTGGGGCCTGGGCCGAGACAGTTCTGAAGTGACCTTTCCAAGATCCCTGCCCAAGAAGTTGCTGTCGGAATGCCCAGCCTCAGAGTCAGGATTCCAAAGACCAAGGGCAAGTTTCAAAGGGCTCCTGGCGTCTGCTGCGGAGGAGGTGGGGACTGTTGTCCTGGAGGCTGCAGCCTGCAGGAGGGAGGCTGAGGGGCTCAAGGGGGACTTCAACTCAGAAGTCAAGCAAGGAGGGACCAGAAAGGCGGGAAGACCCCCATCAGGGTGATGCTTGCACAGACAAGTGGGACATTCCAGTGGTAACCAGAGTACCCCTTGCCTTGACACTTTGTCCCCAGCTGACACCCACTGTCAAGCAAAGCATGGATCCCCTGGCCTGTGGCCTCAGAGCCCCTTCAAAATGTTGAGGATGAGAGCAGAGTCAGGCTTCCTCTGTAGGGGACAGAGTGTGAGTGTGGGCAGAGCGTCCAGCTAGGCATACTCCTCTAGACGGAGACAAAGGCACACCCCACACACGGGAGAAAACGGGTTCCCAGAAATGGGGATGCTGACAGCATCAGAGCTCTACGGTGTCATCGGAGTGCGGAGTCTTTGGAGATGCCTTGATGCCATCGTCGATTACGAACCATCTTCAATGCTTTGCTACCGGCTGTAGAGTTGACTTCAGGCATTGCTCAGAATTTCCCTAATGGCGATCACGCCCAGACCTGGGGCACAGCCCGCACACCCTCCCAGAACCGCCCTTTCCCAAGGCTTGCACAGCATCATCCTGGTGTACTTAGACCACTGGTCAGGAAAGGAATGTTAATGGCAGGAACATAACTGAGGCTGAGTAAAAAAAAATAAATAAGTTGGTTTCCAGTGGAGGAAAGTGCCAGTGACACCTGTCCAGGCTCCTAGTGGCTGGGCGCACACGCAGGGCTGACCCCACTTAACAGGGGCGGGCTCTGCATGATCGACCCAGAAGGAGCAACACACACGAGGACACAACAAGGATGTATCTGTCAGATTAACTAGATGTCACGTGGGGGAGGGAAGGGCCACAGGACACAGTGGTTTAGATGGGATCCCTGAGTGAGAAAGTGGGTATGTAAATATCTGTGACACCTTTGATACCCTAATTCCTCCTGCTGCCGTGTTCAGTTCCATTTGTTTCAATCACATGTATTTACTGAACACTTATTTTAAGGCAGGAACCTGTGCTCGTCACTGGCCAACCAGCTTTGGGTAAACCTATCCAATATCTCCAACAAGTCTTGAAGGACAAGGGTTGCCAGAGCCCAGTAAGAAGGGAAGGCATTATCCAAAGGCCCAGAGGAGTGAGGCACGTTTGAGGAACTGCAGGTAGTTTTGTAATCCCAGAGCATAAGAGACGAGGAGAAGCTGAGGTAGGCAGGACCTAGGTCAAAGAAAAGAGTTCAGCCTCCATCCTTGTGATGACTCTGAGCACAGCCCTCGGGCCAGGCTTCCGGGTTCAGTCCCAGCTCTAGATTTAAGCAGCTGCACAGCCTCGGGTGAGTCATTTAACCTCTGTTCCCAATTCCTTCCTCTGTGACTTGGATTGATGTGAGGATTACAGTTAATGTATCCAAAGTCCATGAAATGGTGTCTGTCAGGCACAGAGCATTGTGTATATGTTTGTTATCATGACACAGCAATGAACCATTGAACGTTTTTGGTTTTTTTTTAAGATTTTATTTATTTATTTTTAGAGAGAGGAGAAGAATGGGAGAGAAAGAGCAATGTATGGTTGCTTCCCACACGGCCCCCACCGGGGACCTGGCCTGCAACCCAGGCATGTGCCCTGACTGGGAATCGAACCGGGACCCTCTGGTTCCCAGCCCGCGCTCAATCCACTGAGCCAGGGCATCATTGAACGTTTTTGAGCGAAGAAGTGATACGAGGTTTCTTTTACAGACACCGGCCTCCCAGCAATGCAGACAGCGAGAGGGGTTAGACTCAAGTGGTGAGACAGAGAGAAGGCTGTTGCAATAGTTCAGATGAGAGAGGATGGCAGTGAAAGGCAGGAGGAGCTGGAATAGAGAGGACAGAGCATTTAAAAATATTGAAAAGCCCTGGCTGGTGTGGGTCAGTGGATTGAGCACTAGCCTGCGAACCAAAGGGTCATTGGTTCGATTCCCAGCCAGGGCACATGCCTGAGTTGCAGGCCAGGTCCCCAGCAGGGGGCTTGTAAGAGGCAACCACACACTGATGTTTCTCTTCCTCTCTTTCTCCCTCCCTTCCCCTCTGTCTAAAAATAAATAAATAATTTTTAAAGAGATTGAAGAAATAGAATAAATAGGACTTGATGACTGATTAGCTAGGGTCGGTAAGGGGGTGGGAGGTGTGAATTTCAGATGGCTCCTGAGTTTCTAGTTTGGTAAGTGGGTGAGATCATTCGGTGAGGTGGACAAAACAGAGGGAAGAGCAAGCTCAAAGGACATGTCACTGGAAAAATCAGGCACACGACACCTGCAGGATTCAAACAAGGCCTTCTGAGGTCAAATCCAGACCTCTTTCCATTTCCTCATAACCATCATTTTGTAAATGTACCCAGGGTGTCCAACCTTTTGGCGTCTCTGGGCCACACTGGAAGATGTAGAGTTGTCTTGGGCCACACATTAAATACACAAACACTAATGAAAAACGATGAGCAAAAGAAAAGGTTTTAGATAAATTCATGATTTTATGTTGGATTACATTCATAGCTATCCTGGGCCACGCCACGGGTTGGACACTAAGCCATTACAAGTCCATTTTAGAGCACTTTCATCCCCACCCAGAGAAATCCATACCCATGGGCAGTCCCTTCCCATGTTCCCCAAACCCCAAAGCCTAGACAGCCACTAGTCTGCTTTCCGTCTCTATGAATCTGCCTCTTCTAAACACTCCATCTAAATGGAATCATACAACATGTGACCTGCTGAGGCTGGCTTTCACTTCAAACATTGTGTTCAGTGTCTCTCCAGGTGGTTGCATGTATCAGTACTTTATACCTTCTTATTGCTGGATAGTATTCCATTGCAGAAATAGCCCATATTTATCCATTCACCAGTTAATGAACATTTGGGTTGTTTTTCCCTTTGGTTATTACAAATAATGCTGTTACGAACATTCTCGTGTAAGTTTTTGTCCTCATTTCTGTTGGGTGGAATCTAAGAGTGGAGTTGGCGGGTCTTGTGGTTTGACTTTTGTGAGTAGCTCTCACATCACATTTTCAATGTTCATTTACTCATCTATCTCCTTCAGTGCTGCGAGGTCTCTTTTAGCAGTTCCCACCTTGTTCACACCTAAAATGGTATGTGGCACAGAACAGCTGCTTCATAAATGTTTGTTGACTTAATCAATGAAAATACTCTCCGTTGAGTGCATTAAAAAAAAGCATCTATGAGTTCATTTCAAGATACTATTCATCAGAAGGTACCTGTACAGGGACCTGAGATGTCCAAGTTTATGTATCACTGGGTTGAGGGATCCTCTCAAGCAGCAGGAGTGAATTTTATAGTTCATTTGTGAATTGCCTTAGAGGGCAAGCAAGACAGCCTTCACATTCCCTTCACCTCGACTACACTTTAGACACGTTTCTTCCCAACTATAGGCCCCTGACCCTTCTTTTCTTAGAGCATTCGCTTTAAAAAACTTGCTATTATAAATTCTCACTCTGCCCCTTTGCCATACATACAAAGGTTCTCTCAGCCTCTTCCTAGTTTGACAACCCAGGACATTTCTTTCTCAAGGACCTGGGGACCATATTTTTGAAATGGAAACATGGAAGGAGATAACACCCCCACCACCCAGTCTCTGTAGGAGGGGACATGCCTGACTTTGGTGGGTTTCTTACTGCGACTGTGAAGGCCAAGTAGCAAACACAGGTGGCCTACTAGCCCCCACACCCCAGCTCTTGAAACCTCTCCAGTCTTTGTGGAGTCCAGTTTAGTCTCTCTACTCTATTGAAATAGTCTAGAATAAGGTCCTCCTTGCCTGTTTAACTTTTTCAGTGCAATTAAGGGTGCAATTATAACCATTACAAGGACATTGACTCAACATACCACCTGGTCCATCAGGGACTGGGGGTGCAGCTCAGGTGAGTGGAAATGCAGGTAAGTGGTGAGAGGGCATCCATGCAAATGAGATCACTAGGTGCTGTAGCCTAGCAGTAAGCATTATCTCAAAATAGATATATAAAAGCCCACTGTCCATACCTAATGTTAAGAATATGTCATGTTCTTTTATTTCACTTCGTTTTCAGTGGACTAATTAGTTCCTGAGCCTTTCCTCACACCACTGCCCAATTGATAGAGTGAGTTAAGGATTGTACCAAAAATGAGACTCATGACCCTTGAAACCAGGGGATCCCCAGAACTCAGCTTCCTCAGGAACCCCCATGAAGAGTCTATATGAACACCTTTCTTGCCACTTCCTCAAGCCTCAGGAGCAATGCAAAGGAAACGCCTTAGGTGTGACTATGAAGGCTTATTTGTTGGACGAGAGAGTGACAGTTTGCAAAAAAAAGTTTTAATTCATTTGAAATCCCTCTGGAGCTAACTATGTTGACACAGATGGGTGTGGAAAATGAGGGCTTTGTGAGCCACATTTCTAAAACCTTTCTGGTTCCTTATTTTCCTGTGAAAAACATTCATTTCTCTGAGACCTAGCCAGCGTCATGGAGCTTCTTTAGAGCTTTTTCCTTGTGTGCCATGAAAATATTATCGGTCCCTATGAAAACTGACTAGAAGTCTCCTGGTGAAATTAAGTCTGACAGATGTCTCCATTCAGAGCGAATCAGCATTGCTAGCCTCATACTCTATTCCCAGCATGACAACAATTTCCTTGAGTCTATTGAGAATACTACAAACCATTCTCTATGTCTTGCTTTCCCCATATTTCATCCAAGGAAGTCAAGAAACATTTGTCCTCCACCATCACCACTAGGATGTAGGGTGTGTTTGCCGAGAAAAGCTTAGGAAAAGGCACGGGACATTCTATAGCTACATGGAGTGCTGTGGTGAGGTCACCAGTGTCCAGGCTGACGCGCAGCATGCAAGCACTGTCACGGCTATGCAAGTTACTAAAACATCCAAATGCTTCCTCACCAGTTGGTCAATTGCCGCTTTCCAGAGCCATCTCCCTAATGCCCTCTATCACCCCAGGTGCCCCACACTTTCCCCTGGAACCCCCACTTCCCATAATTCATTATCTTAAAGGGGTGATTCTTGGACCAGCAGGGAACCCCCGGAACCCTGCTCTGCTCCCACAGCTAGTCTTTACTCTGGTTGTTCAGTGTTCGTCCTGTGCCAGTTAAACGTTTTTAGTATCACTCTGAATTCAGGGGTTTCGTATTACTCACTGGAACCGTGAATTTCCCTTACATTTTCTCACCTCTTTTTGCCACCTTTGTTCTGTTTCCCATACTGAAGTATAATCCCCAACCTCCATCAAAAATCCCATACGCCCTCGCTGGTGTAGCTCAGTGGATTGAGCGCGGGCTGGGAACCAAAGGGTCCCAGATCGATTCCCAGTCAGGGCACATGCCTGGGTTGCAGGCCAGGTCCCCAGTGAGGGTCATATGAGGAGCAACCATACATTGCTGTTTCTCTCCCTCTCTTTCTCCCTCCCTTCCCCTCTCTCTAAAAGTAAATAAATAAAATCTTTAAAAAAAATCCCATACTTATTAGCTTCATGTACAATGACTCATATACAAGGCAGTTTAAAGTAGATTTACTACAAAAGTGAAAAATTGGAAACAATTTAAATTAAACAGCATGGCACACATTGGTGTATGTGTGAGAGAAGAGTTTTGTCTATTGGAAATGTTTTGGAAGACCTGGGAACATGATGATATCATAATAGTTGTTGACAAGGAGCTATAAGAGTGTGTAGGTAGCTGAATGCTCTGCCGGGAAGGTATCTCTCTGGAGCAAGTTCTGGTTTGCTGAAGAACCACCGTAGCGGAAGGTGGAGTAGAATAAGTGTTACAAGGGAAGGGTAAGTTGGCCCTGTTTTTAGGGGACAAGATCACCTTGAATGGCTAGATCTTCACTGTTCTTCTGAAAATGAATCAATTTGGCAGGTTTTATGGGAGAGGAAGGATGGGTAGAGAAGAAAGTGGAAAGGTGGCAAGTGGTTCAGGTCAGTGAGGGGCGCCTTGGGCAGGTCCTGACCCAGCATTCCTTGGGCTTCTTGTCCATGGAACCAGAAAGAGCTAATCTTTAAGAATGATATGATTTGTCAGAACTTGGCCATGAGACCCTATCAGGGCCGTTCAACTTTTGGCATCTCTGGGCCACACTGGAAGAAGAGGAGTTGTCCTGAGCCACACACTAAATACAACATGTAATCACACACACACATACACACACACACACACAAAATCTCATAATGGTTTAAGTGAATTTACAGTTTTGTGTTGGGCGGCATTCATAGCCATCCTGGGCTTCATGCAGCCCACAGGCTGCAGGTTGGACACCCCTGCTACACTGACAGTCTCCTAGGGCTCATCTGTCCCCAGAGAAACGAAATGAAGGGAGGGATGTTTACTCCACTTCTTGAGACAGCAACTGAAGCCGAACACTCAGTCCCTACCATCTGACCTCCACCTCTGGGGTGCACTGTGCCAGCATGGTGGCCTGGGCCCCCCAACAGGAGCCTGAGATTCTGACCAAGACCCACTAGCTTCCTCGGCAGCCTCCTGCCTTTTGACCCAAGAGATGAAACCGCTGCCGGTGTCCTGTGTCCTGAGCTGCCTCAGGCTTTGGGAGTGGCAGCTTGGTGCCCGGGGTTGTTGGAGCACCATGGCCTTAACCTCCCTGTCAGGGATGTGAAGAGCAAGCATCCCAGTCAGGGTGGCTCAGAACCCCTCTCCTGAGGATGACATTTTGCAGGTGAGAGGCCCACACCCATCTCTGCTCTATGAGAGACAACAGCTTAGCAATGGCAACCACTTTAGGAACTAAAGACTTGACCCAGGTGCTGACGTGGACAAAAGTCATGGAAGCCAGGTTCCAGTGCAAAGCCCCATCTCACCAGGCCCTGGTCCCCAGACCAGCCTCCCAAGATGCAGGTTGTACTGCTCTCCCTCGCAGACAGCTGGAGGCAGACTGAACTCCTGGACTCGGCTACGGCCATCAGATGGGGGACTTGAATGTTCTCCCTCTAGGGATGGATGGAGGTGCATTAGCTTTACACTAGAGAGTATAGAGATGTGGTTCTCAGACCCGACTACACGTTCCAATATCCCTGGTGCTTTAAAAATACCAATGTCTGGGCCTCAGCCCTTAAAATTCTGTGTGTATAATTTGAAAAATTGATGTCTTTTTATTAGCAAATACTGATTAAAAATTCCCCGAGTCAATTTTTTCAGCTTTATTAGGACTAATGGACAAATGGAAATTGTATATATCTAAGGTGTACAACTCGATGCTTTGACATAGATGTTCATTGTGAAATAATCACCACAATCAGGCTAGTTAACTATCCCCCCAATACTGGAATTTATTTATAAAAAAATTGTGTATTTATTCTTACATGTTTAAAGTTCAGTCACCTTCAAAGTACTCTCCATTTGATGCAATACAGCTATCAAGACTTTTATCCACTGCTCAAAACAGTTTTTGAACTCCTCAATTTTGATGCCTTTTAGAGCTTCTGCCATTGTTTCATTTCTTCTACAATGGCAAAATGTTTCCCTCTGAGGACTTTTTTCATCTGGGGAAAGAAAAATACATTGCTTGGGGCAAGATAGGGTGAGTAGGAAGGGCGGGACACTGGGGCCATGATGTTTTTTGGTCAAATTCTGCTGAATATGCACCAAGGTATGAGCGGGTGCGCTCATAAATCACCCATGATGAAATGGGCAAATGCGTTGAGTCTTCAAAACAAATTCACTGAAGTCAAATGCAACCTCTCACAAGATGCCAGCTGGTGCACTGATACAGGTGGGTTCCTAGAATACTCATCTAGCGGAATCCTGCACTGCAAAGGGCCTGACCTCCAGAAGATAGTTATGGGTTTTTTGGGTCCCCCCTTGGGACCCAAACCCCAACCCAATGTTCTTATTTAATTTGTCTCAGTCTGGGCATCAGTATTTTTTACAAACATTTGAGGTGATTGTGATGAACAACTAAGGCTGAGAACTACTGTGAAGAATATGTATATACTGATTATACACAAGCACATATGCATGTGAATATATACGAGTATATATACACACACATATTCATAGACTCATCCAATTTTTATTAAAAATACATATGTGGGCATTGATAAAAACTTACAACAGTAGCAATCTTTGTTTTCTACCTTTAGCTTTTTGAGGATTTTTGTATTTTTCTAGTTCTGTACAGTCATCATGCAATCATTTTATAGTCCAGAGGGGAAAAGCTGAAATATTATTTAAAAAATCCGAAACTTTACCAGTCTTTCTAAATCGAGCTCATCCCTCTCTGAGCCATCCTGCAGCCGTGACAACACAAGCTGCCTCCCTGCTCTGGCCTGTCATCATTCCAGTGCATTGGGCAGTTCTCAGAGACGAGCGGATGCTGGCTCTGTGCTCCATGTTGGTATCAGGCCCCTTACCTAGCCGGGGAGCACCTGGAGAGCAGGGTCTGGCACATCTTTGCAGAGATGGAGGTATTATCAATAACCCGGGCCTGAGTCATGCTAAAGAAAAGGCCATTTCTCTGAACAAAGAGTTCTCTCTCTTTCTCTCTGGAAATAAAGCTGCTTCCTGGTTTCAGGATGGGCTATGCACACAAACAAAAAGGAAAGGATGCATTGGCAATGCCCATGGGAGAACATGTATATGAGGTCTGTGGGATAAGAAGTGTGGGTCTCGCTGGCTGAAGCCCCTGGCCATCCAGTAAAGGAAATTCATGCATCCACCTTGGGAATTGTAGCTCTAATGTTTTCACATCTAAGGGAGCAAAGACTCTCGTGGAACATAAGCCGGCAAGCAGGACCCACGCATGTGACAGCAGAATTTCCTGTGGGTAAATCAGGATGGCATATTTCTTAGATTTAAAAACTTGCTCTTGTTGAAAACTCTCTCTCCCTGAATCAAGGGAACTTATGCTAATGCATGTCTAGCTTCCTCGGACCAGTGAGTCAGCCCAAGCCTATTGTCTTTTCATTTGTATATATATCCTCTTGATGCTCTAGCTTGGGCGTCTGCCACCTAATGTAAATCTACAATCCATGCATAGTTAATGAAGACCATTCAGATGTAAAGTGCTTGAGGAACAGCAATAAAAAGCTGGTGGACACGCTGTTCGGGGCCTCTCCAAGATGATAATGGTGGGGACGTGCAGTCCCGGAATTTCTAGTCCAGTATATTATGTGTAAAATTATTTACACACAGCCATGGCATACAAATCCTGCTGGCCAGAATTCGCAACAATCCAGAGATCTGCTGAATGTATGGCTTGTATTCTGAGTCCACCACAGTCCCGAGCACCTGGGCTAGCATTCCGCCAGTCAGAGAACTGTGTCTAGGCACTATTTGAGGCAGGCCCCAGGAGGAGAGGAACTTAGTCACCCCAGGAAGCCTGGGCAGGAGCTGAGTCATGCTAAAGAAAAAAGGTACACAGGCCCCAACTTGCTATCCTCATGGGGTTACTTTTCAAGGCAAGCCTATGGGGGGATTCTGCTAGGCTAAGCCCTACACAACAGGCCTGTGGAACCAAAAGGACTGGAAAATGGCAGGAATGACCCCAACCCTCTTCCTCCTACTAAATGTCAAAATGTATCTTACTAGAGCATCATCCTATGTGACATCTCAGTTACCCTCCGGCACTGAGGATTATATGAGGGTGTAGGTTTCCCAAAGTTTGGACACAGAAGATGCTCCTAGATTAAATGGTTCCAGGATCAAGTATATTGGAGAAACAGTACAGAGTCTATCCCCCTCCTCTTTACCAGGTTCACAACGCACAGGCGCATCTTAAAGGCTCTCACAAGTCCTACAGCTGGAAAAGGTTTTTGTTTAGCATTCCCCAAGTGTAATCAACTATGCCATCTTTATTAATGGAGCACCATTAACATCCCATGGACTATTTTGGGAACATCTGAATTAGTCATTTAGTGGCAAGTAAGTCTTTATCAAGAAGGGCATTTGTCAATAATCCAATTCCATTTTCAGAAACAATTAATAAATATTGCATAATTTGGACCCTGCCCTCAAATAATATATGGTCAATTGGGGAGATAATACTCACTGGAAACAGTTTTTTTGTTTTTGTTTTTAATGACAACATAAGTTGTGAGCATAAAAGGCGTAGTTAGAAACAAAGAATTGTCTAGGAAAGAGAGGGGCCAATGTAAGCAATAAAGCTTCTAAGAAAGCAGGGGCCAATGTAAGCAATAAAGCTTCTAAGAAAGCCCTGGTGTAAAGAAGGACATGAATTTGGCAAGGATGAACACAGTGTGCCTCCGGAGGGAGAGCAAAGGAGCATTCCAAACTGATCTTATTGATGGGGTATGGAGATGGTGACAGAGTAGGTGGAAGTTACACTCACCTCCTCCCAGGACCAAACTAGAGTTACCACTAAAATATAGAAAAATCCACCTGAATAGCCGACTGAAGACTAGCTGAACAGATTTGTTATAACCAAGGATTTACAGAAGAACCCACATTAAGACTGGTAGAAAGAACGAAGATGAAAAAGGGTTGGCCCTGCTTTCACAGGTGGCAGCTGAGAATCTGGCAGCTGAGAATCTGGATATCTCAGCTGCAAATGTTATTTCCAAGGAGCACAGGGTCTCAACCCCATGCCAGAGCTAGATAGGTGCCCATAAAACAATGGCTGTGAAAATCACCAGGGATTCATTCTATTGGGAGAGATGAGAATCAATTAGAGACACAGGTGCCCTCTTAAAGGGCCAGTGCACAAACTCTCATTTAAATTCACTTGCCCTTGGCTCTGGCAGAGGGAGAGTCGAGTGCACTATAGTCATGTGAAGGGAGACTGTGGCTGACGGGACAGTGGCCAGATCCTTGTCCTGAGTCCCTCTCCCACACCACACATGCCATCTGTCTTGAGAGGAGCACTCTCCTCCTCACAGCATCAGCCTGGAGGAATGCAATATCCCTACCTATAGCTCACAGCCTCCAAAGAAGCCAGCTGGGGTATAGAGGATGGGCAGACTCAGGGCTTGTCAGTACCTGAGTCATGTGGCTCTGGGGTAGAGGCCATTCTATCCACTTTTCTGTGAACCTGACCAGTGACTCCTCATCATGGGGATCCTCTAGTCCCCTCCCCAACTCCTGGTGGCCCCACCTTGCTGAGCTTGGGCTCCCCAGGAGGTCTGGGCAGAATCTGGGACAGACTGAATTGTGTGGTTCTGGGGAGGGGGCCTCTCCCCACACTGTCTCCAAGCCTAACAAGCACCTACCCCTCATGGGAGATCCATTAGCCCCCCCACTCTCAACTCCTAGCAGCCCTTTCCTGCTGAGCTCAGGGTCCAAGTAGAATCTAGGATAGACTAAGTTGTCTGGCTCTAGGATTGGGCCATTTCTCCCTTGTATACCCAAGTGCAGAATCATCCCTTCACCCAGCCAAACCTTGGTCTGTTTTGGCCTGCTAAACTGTGCAGGCCTCACCCTGATGACTCCATGAGAACCCTGTACCACCACAAAGGTCTGCTTTCACCCAGTGGGTGACAGGTGGACTTGATATACTCTGGGGCTTTTGTTAAATGGCCCCAGACCTACCACTGACATCAAGTTTGAACCTGTATTAATCTGGTGAACACCATTCACCCCTGCCTGGTGACTCGCTGAGAGAACCTATCTCATGCACATTGAGTACTGCCAGAAGCTATTTCAATGACTGAGCCTAACAGGCAGCTGGTAGGAAGAGGCAGGTGGAGGTGGATCTCAGAGCGCTTTGGGCCTTTGCCTGACTTGCTCCTGGGCTCAGTGCAAGTAGAAGTTGGCTTTGGTGCACAGCTTGTTTGGTTCCCAGACACACCCAAGACCAGAAGAGGAAGCTACAAACTGTGGATCACTTTGCTGCCCAGAGACAGACACAGGCAGCGTCTGATAATAACCTGTACCAGAGTCCCTCCCAAGAGGCCTCAGAACCAACACACCAGTTGCCAGCATCAGACAACATCAGTGTAGGATCCAATTAGCTTCACAAGCAGCATATCCAAAAAAAGATCTTGGCAGGCGTCAGATCCTGCTGAGACAAATACTGATTTATGTGATCAGCACCATGTAGCAGCTTGTATACTGTGGTCAGGGTTGATCCTCACAGCCATCTTCAGGGTTTCCCACATGCACAAACAGGCCAATAACAATCAGGACTCAATTACAACAAAAGGGCTCATGTAACCCACACAAATTACATTCCTGGAGCACCTACCTCAGGTGATCAAGGAGATTATGCCACTGGGTCCCATAGGACACCTACCAAGACTGGGAGACATAGCAGATCTACAAAATACATAGAAACAAACACAAAGAGGCAGCAAAAATAGGGAGACAAAGAAACATTCCCCAAATGAGAGAACAGGAGAAATCTCCAGAAAAAAATTGTTAAATGAAATTGAGTCAAGCAATTTAACAGATATAAAGTTTAAAAAAATGGTTATAAGTATGCATCAGGAACTTAGTGAGAATATCAACAGCATGAAAAGAGACATAGAAACCATGAAAAAGAATAAGTCAAAAATGAAGAATACAATAGCTGATATGAAGAATACACTAGAAGGAATAAATGTAGGTTAGATGAAGCAGAGGATCTAAACAGTGATTTGGAAGACAAGGTAGCAGAAAACACCCAATCAGAGCAGCAAAAAGAAAAAAGAATTAAAAAAAATAAGGATAATTTAAGGAAACTTTGGGAAAACATGAAGCATAACAACATCTGTATCATAGGATGTTGGGAACTGTCCTGCCTGGTTTCAGAAGCTGTAACTCCACTGACAGGAGAAAAGGCCCCACAGCTAGAAGACCTTGGGACGATAAGCCACTAAGGAGACAAAGCTTATCCTCCCAGCAGGGGTGCAGCCTCAGCCCCCTTTACTTCACCCTGCTTGGCCCCTGAAGGATGGCTGAATAGTCAATGACAGGTAAGATTCCTCAAGGAAGGAACAACCTAAGACAGGCACAGTTGCAAAGGGGCCATCAGGGAAGAATTTAGGGGATTATGGAGGAGGGACAAAAGACGCTCACCCCTCGGCTTTATCATAGCCTGAGTCCTCATTCTATCTGTAAAAAGTCTCCTAATCTCTTCGCTGCCTTGCTTCACCCACCTGATTCAGGCCTCTTACAATGCCGAAGTGGGGTGCAGCCCTGTGCCAGAACCAGCGGTTCCTGGAGGGGAGGCGATCAGACTTGAGAAAGAATGCATTAAATCCTGTGAAACCTGCTTTGCTAAGAATGTCCTCAATTTAAAGGCTAAGGCTCCAAGCACAAAGTAAGTTTGTTTCCCTAGGTTTTATGGCCGATTGGCATCACCCTGTCTACCAGACCCTGACTCAAAAGGACCCCTGTGATCCCAGAAATGTTATCTGTAAAACATACCTCCTTTCTTGGATATGCATCCCTATACAAGCCAACCTCAATAAAAGTCCATTGAGAGAGAGGCTCGAGACCCTTCTCCTCTGAGAGATTGGCTAGCCTTTTCTCCCCAAGAAGATCATGTCTTGGTAGACTTATTCTCATCCTCAGCAGCCAGGAGAGCTCTGCTATAC
Organism: Micronycteris hirsuta; assembly: GCA_004026765.1. Classification (NCBI taxonomy): domain Eukaryota; kingdom Metazoa; phylum Chordata; class Mammalia; order Chiroptera; family Phyllostomidae; genus Micronycteris; species Micronycteris hirsuta. The sequence continues at coordinate 47,106 of PVJI01007142.1, forward strand.
AAAGCTTCCCCACAATGGGGGGGGGCAGAAAAATGAGAAAGAAAGCAAGGGCTTGAAAACTTATTTGAAGAAATAATGACTGAAAACTTCCCTAACCTGGTGAAGAAAAAAGACACGCAAGTCCAGGAAGCTTGGGGAGTCCCAAACAAGATGAATTCAGAGACCCATACTGAGACACATTATAATTAAAATGCCAAAGGTTAAAGACAGAGAATCTTAAAAGCAGAAAGAGAGAAAAAGTTAGTTACCTACAGGGGAGTTCCCATAAGACTGTCAGCTGATTTCTCAAAAGAAACTTTGGAGGCTAGAAGAGATTGACAAGAAATATTCAAAGTGATGGAAAGCAGGGACCAACAGCCAAGATTGCTCTACCCAGCAAAGCTATAATTTAGAATAGAAGGGCAGATAAACAGCTTTCCAGACAAGAAAAAACTAAAGGAGTTCATCATTGCCAAACTATTATTATATGAAATGTTAAAGGAACTTATATAAGAAAAAGTAGAAGATCAAAACTATAAACAATAAAATGGCAATAAATACATATCTATCAACAATTGAATCTGTAAAACAAACTAAGCAAACAAGAAGAACAGAGAGAATCATGGATATGGAGAGCATTTGGGTGGTTGCTGGATGGGAGTGGGGTATGGGAGAATGCATGAAGAGGCGAGGGGATTAAGAAGTGCGAATAGGTAGTTACAGAGTAGCCATGGAGGTGTAAAGTACAGTATAGGAAATGGAATCACCGAAGAACTTATACCTATGACTCCTGGACATGAATAATGGTGTGGATATTGCTCGAGGGAGTGGGTGGTGCTGGGTGGAAGGAAGCAAAGGGGGAAAATTGAGACAATTGTAATAGTATAATCAATAAAATACAATACAAATTTTTTAAAAAGAGAATATACCTAGTATGGTTTCAAGCCTTCGAAATTTATTGAGACTTGTTTTATGATCAGTATGTGTTTTATCTTGATGAAAGTTTTGGTTCACTTGTAAAAAAAATAATTTCTACAGCTGATAGCTCCTTACAAAACTATATTGAGTACAATGTTCCATAAATGTAAATGAGCCTCTAAAAGAATTTGAAAAACTACAATTCTCCTCACATATTTTAAGTTGATAATTATAGCTTTGTTATAAGTTTAAATAATTACAAATAATTTTAGGCATGTTTGAAGCACTAACATTTTTAAGTTGCTGTATTGTTCTTTTAAGTGTTTCCATGGAATCCAAATGTAGTAGTGTTTTTATAGTGACCTTTATTCATTTTTTAAAAAAATACAAAAACAGGTTCTTTTTTAATGGTTGTAACTTTGGCATTTTTTCTCTCTCATTTAACTTTTATTTCTAATCAGCTGGAATGAAATACCAAGTGCCCTAAGGCCTTTCCATTCCACTTCCTCACAAGATATTTTTCTAATGCAATATATCTTTAAGTTTGTAAGTCCTTCATTTATCACCCTGTCATAATTTTTCTGCAAGTTTATATTTTTTCTGAAACCATAATCCCTAATGTTAAATTTTTTTCTTCTACATTGATTTGTCACTACAATTAATATCAGTGCATACCTGGGCAAAAAACATCATTATCTATTAAATGATAGACAACAAATCATTATAGATGTTAGTCATTAAATGTCCCTTCACAAAATGAGCAGTTTTTTGCAAATTAGTTTGTATATGTGTATAACTATTATTATTGCAAGAGACAAGATTCAGCAACAATTCTTTCTATTTTTCATTTCTATAGATAGAAGAGCTGATGATGCTTTTTCTCATAAATAAATGAAGCAAAAAAGTTTTATTACAGCAGTGCCACACAGTTCTTTGAAAGTTTTCTGAGTTATGTGACAAAAATCATGTAACAATCTATCACCAGATATTATTTGTAAGGACCTATCAGCTGGCAGGTCTATTAGATCTTCTTCCAATTTTGATGAAAGCTAAGAATTGGAAACCACCAGAGTTGGAAAAGGTTGTGTTACCTATCATAAAAGTTATTTGCTTTCCCACCTTCTGGAAAATAGAATAAGAAGATTTTATCAAGACTTCTAAAATTATTTATTAAAGTACATTTGGCAATAAAATATTTTAACAAAAAGTTTCATCGTAAGATGCCTTACAGGTGTTTTTATCAAATGCTGGGGCTGCATATGTTGCTCGTTGCTTTCGGAGTAAGCCGCCGTCCAACCAGACTGCGAGGCACGCCGTTTGTCCCGTCCTACCGTCAACGCAGCCAGCCAGGCTCTCTGTCATCAGAAGTCTGACTTTAGTTTTCAGATGAAATAACCTGCAAATACATTTCCTGGGACAGCCCTCTCAGTTGTGAATTCCGATTCTAAGATAAATATGTATCTTAGTCTAAGATAAAAATGAGTTTGTCTCAGAATAAAAACATAACTTTATTTTCTTCATCACTTATCACAGTCATAATAGTAGAAAATAGTTTCTATAGCTGATTGACTTGTCTAAACACTGATTTCTTAAATGACATTTATTAATCTCAAATTATGCTATTAAATATGTAGTTCAGAGAATACTTTCCTACATTTTTACTTTTGCCTTTGGTGGAAATTCTTGCGCAGAATAATTTTTTTTTAATTACTGATGTTTTTAAAAAAATGAGTTTGTCTCTGTGATGAAATCAAACCCATTGCCTACAGCTTTTCTCTTTGGTATTATCTTTGCTTTATTCTCACCAGATTTTCCTCAGAAGCATATACCCTGGAGTTTTTTACTCCCTGGGTCATTGAATCTCATTAAGGTTCAGAAAGGTTGTGGAAGGAGGTGCTGGGGTTTTTTTGTTAAAAAGTAGAAAGGAGAGGAGAACCCATGCCTCCATCCAGGCACATTCTTGAGCAGAAGAGTCTGGAAAGAGGATATGTGGGGGTTGAGGAATCAGGTCTCGGTCACTTTAAAGCCCCCGGTGCCCCCCAACACACACTGAGAAAGACCTCAGGCAAACCCATCTAGAGTTTTCTGATCTCAAGCTAGAAAGAGAAGAGAGATCTCGGGCAGACAGATTTAGAGATAAGGGGCGTGAAGAGAAACCAGCAAAGGAGATTGAGAAGGGGCCGCTGGTGGGTTAGAACATTCGAAAGAAGAAGATGAGTCCTGACAGATATGACTCAGTTAGTTGAGCACCCAACCGCAAAGCGAAGGGTCACAGTTCGATTCCTGGTCAGGCGTGTGTCTGGTTGTGGGTTTGGTCCCTGGTTGGAACACCTATGGGAGGCAACCAATAGATGTTTCTCTCACCCAAATAGATGTTTGTCTCACACATCAATGTTTCTCTCTCTTTCTCTCCCCTCTCCCTTCTCTCTAAAAATAGATAAATATAATCTTCTTTTAAAAAGAAGGAGGTGAGTTGATGGCAGAAGGAGGCACACACATGTGGGCCCTCATTCTCAGTGGAATCTCTAAGGATTTGGAAAGCCCTTCTTTTGTAGAATTCTAAAGTGGCTTTGCTGAGCCTTTGCACAGCGATGGCAGCTGCCGCCCCTTCTTTGTCAACAGGGACAAGAATTGTCCAGTTCTCTGTCAGCTGTGGGCTTCACAGAGTCCTGGATTCCATGTGCACAGTCTCGATTAGTCCACCAATCAAGTACAGTCATACCTTAGTACTCATTGGCTTCAGAACTCATCAAACCCTGTACTGGCTGAATTTTGAAGAGAAAAAAAGTTTCAGCACTCGGCACTTGCTCGGGACTCATTGCACTTGCTAGAACTTGTATGAATCACAATACCCACCAAAAAAAAATGCTTCATCACTTGTTCGGTACTCATCAATTTTGGCACTCATCATGAGCTCCAGAATGAATTAAGGATGAGTATCCAAGTACACTGTAAATTCCCTTGCTAAAAGTTGACTTACAAACTTTAGGGATGAGAGGAAGACTGCTGGAGTGGAGGAGATCCTGGGTAAAGATTCTTAGTTTTTAAAAAGAGACATAAGAAAAGGATTCTGAATCCGCAAAAAGATATAAACACACACACAAAAAAGAATTAATTTCTGTCTCTGGATGTTGCTGTGTGAGGATGTATTGCTTGAGGCCACTGCAGCCATTTTGTGATCTGGAGGAGAGCAAGTAACATGATAAGGATGGAATAAGAAACAGGTGAAAACAACCTAGGTCTTTGATGACACTGGTTGGTCATAGTGTGTCTCTCTTGTGGGTTTCCAGTTATATGAGGTAATCCATTTTGTTTATTAGTTAAATCTCCAGAATTGATTTTTTCTGTTACCTGCCACCAAAAGCATCCTGAGTGACTTACCCCTGAATATTGAATAAATTCCAAATTACTTTGCATGACATAAAAAGATTTTCATTATCTGTCCCTGTTTGCCTCTCCAGTCCCATCTCCCTCTGTCTTCCCCGCTGTATTCTGTCATGTCACACCCTGTCATGCCACACAGATTCTCCCTTTCTTCACATTCTCTCTCTGATGAACAACCTCGCCCTTCTTGCTCACCTGGCAATGTCTTTCTAATTCTTCAAGATTATTCTTAAGCACTTCCCTCTCTTCACCACCTGTTTCATATCTCTCCTCATAGGAGAGACCTTGTCTTTCTTGTGTCCCTCTTCTCCCATTTACCTTCAATTTCCTTACGTTTTTCTTTAATTTTAGGACCTCCTTCACCCCATGCATTTAGATTTTCACATGATTTCCCTCCCTCCACACTCCTTTCTTGAGTAGACTCTGAGCTCCTTGAGAGCAAAGACTTCTTATTCAGTTCTGTTACTCCCAGGGGTGACGACAGTGCCTGGTCATGGTCGCTCAAGAAATATTGTACTTGTTGAAGGAAATGTATGTGGAGAACTTGAATGAAAGGCAGAGAAACAGGAACAGTGGGCAGGTAAGTCTGAGGGAATGAGACCTGGAGGGCTGGTGTATACTGTGAGTGTGTGTGGACATGCGTGCGTGCTGACTGGTGTCTGGGTTTCTCTGTTGAGGGAATTTATGAAAGGGTGTCTATGTGAACAGGATGGGTGTTGACAAGCGGTGACTGTGGGCCTGGGGACAGTGAAGCCTTCTGCGTAGGGATGTAGGAAAGGGAGTTTGTGTCACTGGGGGAGCCTATGAGACTGGAGCAAAATTCTGAGACCTGGATGAAAAGTATGAAAGAAACATATTAAAAAAATTTTCAGATTACTCAAAATTTTGGTCAGCCTAAGATTTTTTCCTAAAACTGTCTTTGCCATCGATTAAGTCCTAGTTTCTGACCGTCTAATTTTTATTCCTATTTACCCTGCCCAAGTTTTTCTGCATCCCTTTCAAGTAACCTGAAGTTAATGAGACAAGTGTCTTAATAATGAGCAGGCATCACCTATTATATGTATAACCCTGGTGTTGGTTTATTTATTTTTAATTCTGAGGAGTGAATGGGAACGATCTGAGGGCCTCCAGACCACTGGATAATGGAAGAAATGTGGGTGGTTTGCTTTTTTTTTTTTGTAGGAAGATGCCTGATTTCATCAGAGCAACAAGGGACAAATACAAAATTATAGGCCCATGGGTCACCCTAACTGAAACTGGTCTGAGGCACCCCTCTGCTTTGCAAGGTTCTAGAAATATCCTAGGCATAGTTGTTACTGCTCTGGGAGTGGTTTTCTTTTGTTTTATTGGTAACATAGGCCTCATTTTTAAGATCTTCTTTACCAAGTGAAGTCTGAATAGGCTTCTCAACAAACGATAAGAACAGAAAAGAAATAAACCCAACACTCTTATTTAATCTTTAAGGCCACCCCCATGAAATGCCATCTTATAAATGAAGAAACTGAGGTCTAGAGATGTTAAGTGACTTGCACAATGAGCAAATAATGGAGCTGGGATTTCACCTCCAGCTTGTCTGACCTATATTCTTCTTGTTTTTTTTTTTATAATTTTTTTAAAGATTTTATTTATTTATTTTTGAGAATGGAGACGGGAAGGAGAAAGAGCAATGTATGGTTGCCTCTCACATGGCCCTCACTGGGGACCTGGCCTGCAACCCAGGCATGTGCGCCGACTGGGAATCGAACAGGAACCTTTGGTTCCCAGCCCGCGCTCAATCCACTGAGCTACACCAGCCGGGCAGACCTGTATTCTTAAGGGAGTCCTTGAGGAGATCTGGGGACAGTTTTGTTTTTGTTTTTGTTTCTTTGGCTCTGTCTTTGGTCTTGGCAATGCCCACAGACCAGGAAAGGTAGGTTTAAGACCAATAGGAGATTGTTCAAGTAATGTGGCGAGGAGAAGGCTGTTTCCCCAAAGCCCCTGGAGTCAGCGTTGCACTGGGTGCAGGAAGGACTGACGTAACTCTCTGTGTGGGGCTGCCTTGAGCAGCTGTGGAGTTAATGCAGGGGCCCGCCCAAAGGTGGGCGGGCTCCTTCTGGGTACCCCTTTCTAATTCTTTCCAAGTGGGGAGTAGCCTTTTCCATCAGATAGCTAAAGTTGAGTGTATATTTCTTAGCCTCTTAGAAAATTTGGGTGTTTCCTTTATCAAAGATTTTTTTAAATTTATTTATTTTAATTTTGGTTAAATGTGCATAACATAAAAGTTACCATCTTAACCATTTTTAAGTCTACAGCTCGGTGGCATTAAGTACCTTCACACTGTGCAATCATTACCCATAATCCATCTCCAGAACCCTTCATCTTCCCGAACGCTGTACTCATTACACCCTAGCCCCTCCCCCTGCTCCCTGCAGCCCTTGGCACCCACCGTTCTGCTTTCTGTCCCTATAAGTGTGAATACTTCGGGGACCTCATATAGGTGGAATCATACAATATATGCCTTTTTATGACTGGCATATTAGCATTATATCCTCACAGTTTATCTGTGCTGTTGCAGGAGTTGGTACTTTCTTCCTTGTTAAAGCTAAGTAATATTTCACTGTATGTAAAGACCACATTTTGTTTGTCTATTCATTCCTTGATGAACTCCAGGGTCGCTTTCACCTTTCAGCCACTGTAAGTAAGGCTGCTATGAATATAGTGTATAGATATCTCTTCTAGATTCCATTTTCAATTCTTTTAGGAAACTACCTAGAAGTGGAATTGCTGATTGGATCAGTGTATTTTTAATAGAGATGTGTTGCCTAGTGTAGACTGTCCTATATTTGATCAGCTCTCTTCCCTGCCCTTGCCTCACCTAACACAGACCTGTGGTCCTCTGACCTTCATCCCCCACACCCTGACACGCACACTTGATTGGGACTAGTTGCTACTGCTAGCATTATTTTTAAAAAACTTCTAATGTTAAAAAATAATCATCATCAGGTCTTCCGGCAAGATGGAGGCATAGGTAGACATGCCGTGCCTCCTCACACAACCAAACGAGGAAAAAACAGCAATTTAATTAAACAAAAACAGCCAGATCTGACAGGAAATAGAACTGAGAGGAAGTCCGACAACCAAGGAGTTAAAGAAGACACTTACATCCAGTCTGGTAAGCGGGGCGGGGCCGGGCAGAGAGAGAGCGCGGCCACTCCGCAGCGAGCCGGGTGGAGAGTGCACGGCAAGACCGCGGTTTGTGGAGTGGGACTGGCAACGCTGCAGCACGCCGAGACGGGGGTGCCTGACCAAAACGCGGCCAGCGCCCAGCCCACCCGGACCCAGCGGGGTGAGACTGGTGGACCGGGCAGGTCCTAATTCGCGTGCAGACAAACCGGGAGAAAAAGCAGGGCGCAACCCAGCAAAGCAGAGAAATAAAACCTCAAACCACCGATTGAAAACACCTGTGGGAGGTTAGCTGGTGGGAGGAACTCCCGGCCTCACAGGAGAGTTCATTGGGGAGACCCACAGGGACTTGGAACTGTGTGGACCCATCCACCGACCCGGGAGTGACCCCGGAGCCAGCGCAGAGGGGCTCAACTTGCTTGAGGGAAGTGGTGTGGGTGCGGAGAGCGGAGCAGGCACCATTGTTCTCGCAGGCCCCGCCCCCACAGGCTGCGTCACAGCACAGTGACCGTGAGTTTCCCCGCCCTGGTGAACACCTAAGGCTCCACCCCTTAAAATAACAAGTGCACCGAGGGGAAAAAATGGCCCAAATGAAAGAACAGATCAAAGCTCCAGAACTAACCGACCAAGAGATAGCCAACCTATCAGATGCACAGTTCAAAACACTGCTAATCAGGATGCTCACAGAATTCGATGAAAAATTATCACAATTACTTGAACAAATGAAGGATAATATAAAGAAAATGAGGAGAGATCTGCGGGGAACCAATAGGGATGAGAAGGAAACTGAGACTCAAATCAACGGAGTGGACCAGCAGAAAGAAAAAAACATCCAACCAGAAAAGAATGAAGAAACAAGAATTCAAAAAATGGAGGCGGGGCTCAGAAATCTCCAGGACATCTGTAAACAGCCCAACATACAGATCATAGGGATGCCAGAAGGAGAAGAAGAAGACCAAGGGATTGAAAACTTATTTGAATAATGAAAGAGAATTTCCCCAAGCTGGTGAAGGAAATAGATTTTCAGGAAGTCCAGGAAGATCAGAGAGTCCCAAACAAGTTGGACCCAAAGAGGAACACACCAAGATACATCATAATTACATTACCCAAGATAAAAAATAAGGAGAGAATCCTAGAAACAGCAAGAGAAATGGAGACAGTTACCTACAAAGGAATTCCCATAAGACTGTCAGCTGATTTCTCAAAAGAGACCTTGCAGACAAGAAGGGGTTGGAGAGAAGTATTCCAAGTCATGAAAGGCAAGGACCTACATCCAAGAGTACTCTATCCAGCAAAGCTATCATTTAGAATGGAAGGGCAGATAAAGTGCTTCTCAGATAAGGTCAAGTTCAAGGAGTTCATCACCACCCAGCCTTTATTGTATGAAATGTTAAAGGGATTTATATAAGACATGGAGGAATATCAACAGGGGAGTGGTAGGGGGAGAAGGGGGGAAAGGGGCACAGAATAAGTAGCATAAATGGGAGGTAGAAAACAGACAAGGGGAGGTTAAGAATAGTATAGGAAATGCAGAAGCAAAAGAACTTATGTGTATGACCTATGGACAAAAACTAAAGGGTGGGGTAAGGGGGGGAAGGGGGTGGAGGGGAAGAAAGGGGGAAAAATGGGACAACTGTAATAGCATAATCAATAAAATATATTAAAAAATAAAAAAATAAAAAAATAACAATAATCAGATCAGCCCTGGCTGGGTAGCTCAGTTGGTTAGAGTGTCATCCTGATACGCCAAGGTTGCAGGTTCAATCCCTGGTCAGGGCATATACAATAGTCAACCAATGAATGTATAAATAAGTGTGATAACAAATCAATGTCTCTCTCTCCCTCTCTCGCTTCACCCTTCCCTTTTTCTCTCTCTCAAAAAAAATCAATAAAGAAAGAAAAAACAGGGGGATGGTAAGGGATGGAGGGATTGAGCAAAAAGGGAAAAGAACCCATGGACATGAACAACAGTGTGGTGGTTGTGGGGGGGAGGTGGGTATTAGAGGACTAAATGATAATATGAAAAAATATTAATAAACCAAGGAAATTTCATTTTGGTCTTACCTTGCTAAATTGTTGGGTTTTTTTTTTCCAGGATTAGTATTCAGTTTTATGAGATGGATTTTTTAATCTATTGAAATATTATTTTTTTCTCTTTTAATATTAATAAAGTAAAATATAAAAATAAAGAAAAAAGTGTAAGCGCTTTGAGCTTTAATAATAATAATCAGATTGGGGCAGGGCACCTGATCTAAAATGACCCACTGAGCCCTTCCCTAGGAATCTAGAATTTAAACTAAGAGGGTTCCACAGTCTGACTGCTCTGTAGGAAAAGGGGATATAAATTCAGAATCGCTGGCAGAAGCCAATTCCCACCATCACTTGGGAGTCAGGGGAAGCTGATCTAGGGGGAGAGAGAATGGAACAGCTGCACAGAGAGGAGCAGACCTCCGAGCTGGAGCCCTGGCTTCCCTGCAGCCCTGTGTCCCGGGCTAGCCGACCTGCAGTCCATCTTAGACGTCATGGACTGGCCAGTATCCTTGTGGCAAAAGTCCCACCGTGCTCACGCTGGTTCCTATACCCAAGGCCCTGGCCAGTGCACAGGTGCACTGAGCTCAAACAGGCATGCCCACCTTAAACCGACTTTTCACTTAATGACTTGTCTCTGTAATACTATCTACTATTTTCCTTAGGACCAAAACAAACATACAAACAAACAAACAAAATTTTTAAATTCTTTGCTTAGCCTAATGAGCTACATTGTGTTTTTACTAACAAGGGTGATTTGCGAGAACTTTTCAAAATTGATTTCTAAGTACAGTGATACATATGTAATACATTCTCTTTATGGGAATGAAAAGATCATAGATGTTTTAAGATAAAGTATTGTTGGGGGGGGTAGTTATTCTCCTTTCCTGATTAGAAATCCGTAAATTGCTGATGCATGTTTCAGCCCAGAGGTTTCTTTGAGCTCAGGGCTCTCAGAGCCCAGGTCTGAGTTCCTTGCAGTCAGAGAGTGCTCTAGGCACCTGTGGGTGCTTCACACCCAGCATACGCCTGGCAGATGAAAAGTGCTCAGAGTGTTGATAATTGAACGAATGAACGAACAAAATCAGAGGACTGAATTACATGAGCCATAGGACCCTCTCCAGCTCTTACGTTCTGTGTATTCTATGATTCTGTAACCTGTCCATCTGCTGACAACTGTTTATCAGCAGACTGCTAGACAGTTTCTGTACATGTAGTAGAATTCCTTTATAACACAGGTTTCCATAAAAAATACCAATGTCTTTATTAGAGATTACTCTTAATGTCTGCCACTGTTACATTTCAAGAAATGTAAGTTGAATTGCAGTAGAGCAGTCTAGGGTCTCAAGGCCAAGGTCTGACAAATTGCAGCATTCTTAAAAAGCAGCTCTTTCTGGCCCTGGCTGGTGTAGCTCAGTGGATTGAGCGCGGACTGGGAACCAAAGGGTCCCGGTTTGATTCCCAGTCAGGGCACATGCCTGAGTTTCGGGCCAGGTCCCCGGTGGGGGCTCGTGAGAGGCAACTACACACTGATGTTTCTGTCCCTCTCTTTCTCCTTCCCTTCCCCTCTCTCTAAAAATAAATAAATAAAATATTAAAAAAAAAAAAAAGCCGCTCTTTCTGGTTCCATGGACAAGAAGCCCAAGGAATACTGAACAGTGCTCTATACATGCTGTTCACACTAGCATTCCTTATACACATTTTACTCTCCATTATTCCATAATCCAATTTCCTTAGACCCTGTCAGTGATAATCTTTTTTTTTCAATAATTACTTTATTGTTGTTCAATTACAGTTATTTGCATCCTCTCCCTTCCCCTCCTCCCTCCCCCTGCAACCCCACCCCACTCCCCAGCCTCCCTGCTCCCCCTTAGTTCTGTCCATGTGTCCTCTACCGTGATTCCTGAAAACCCTTCTCCTCCTTGTCCCCTCCCCCCTCCCCGCTGGCTATTGTTAATCTTGACCTCCCCAGTTTCCAGCTGGAACTGAGCTTAAGCTGGCTGTCCTTGTAAGAGAAACCAACAAAAAGTCAGTGAAACTAGGCTTAGAAATACTTGTGCTTGGCAGAATGACAAGAAAGGAACTCTATTTCTTTCTTAATAAATCAGAATTTAAAAAAGGCTGTCTCCTTGCTGCCCTCAGCTGGTACAGAAAGACAATGCTCTGCTACAATAAATTCCTCCAGCTCTTGCTCATTCAAGATCCAAACAAAAAGTATCAAAAATTTCCCTGTACCTTGAAAGAGGTTAGGTTTCATTCATACGTACAAGTTTTCAGCTGCCCTACCCAATAAGAAAAAGCAGATGTTACTCTTGTCTTCATTCTTTAGGAAGACTTGGGCAGTTCAGTCTATTTTTATAGTGAAGGTTGTAGCGTGAAGTCATGGAAAACTCCTGTGTCTGGGTACGAGTATCAACCCTCATTTTGACTCCATGATGCACTTCTCATGCCCTTCAGTAAATGTGCTTGTGTTATACCTTGTTCTGTATTTGAAAAGAAGTCTCTCATGACATGAAATAAGCAGGCTGTGTGTTTTCCGGAGGAGGGATACAAAACTCAACACACCCTGAATTTCAAAACCTTAATTTCTGCTTGGGTAAAGAGCTAATTGAATGAAAGAAACAGATCTAACACACTTAAATTATACAGCAATCACATTTATTTGGCTGTAAACCTAACTTTATTTTCCTTAAAATGGCAATATTTCACTTTTATTGATTCTACATTCATCAAAGCAACACGGCTGCACTCCAAAATCGCCCCATGCAGGTAAGTGCCTGACACATGCCTGTTGATCTTGTTAACGAGGGATAGAAAAGACGTCATCTCATTAAGAAAACATTTTCCTTAAACACCTTGTTTAATTGTGATTTCCTTTAAAAGAGTTGCAGCAAAGGGCTGTTTCAAAGGTTGGTTCTTTTTCCTTTCACAAGCCGTGCTCGGAAACACCAAACATCCTGGAAATAATGCCAAACAAAATGAGTTTATGGAACCCTTCAATTTGTCTCTTCACCATAAAAGAAAGTAAATTTCTAGCATCTACAAATAGTTCAATAAAGGGAAAAAGCCTCCACAGTAAAGTTGTATCAGCTAGAAAATAAACCATATTCTGAGACTCCGACTAATTCACTGGCCAGCACCTAATGTCATGTTAAACTGTCTAAGACAGGAGCCCCAGCCAGGCAGCCCGGCTGCACTTGGCACCCTTGTTGACTGCAGGCACCCTCACGGGCTGAGTGTCATGCTTGGTCACAGCACAGTTCACCTCCATGTTCTTCTTCCTTTCGGCTAGCTGCCCGACTCATTCGGAGTGATCTACACCTGATCTACACCTGATCAGATCATAATCATGAAAATGATGCTATAGGTTATGGTTTATTTGTTCTTTCCTTTGTTCTTAATAAAACAATTCAGACTTTCTAATTTATTTCTTATTCTTTGCTTTTGTTTTTTTTTTAGGCAACTAGTAAGATATGGTGGGAAGAAGGATTTTGGAATTGGACCTGACTCTGAAGTCTAGCTCTGTCACATAACAGCCCAACATCTTGGACTCTATTTTCTCATGAAGAGGGTGGAGCTGCAGCCTGGCCGATGGGTCAGTGGGTGGGAGCATCGTCCCGTTCATCAGTCAGGGCGTGGATGCAAGGCAACCAATCGATGTTTCTCTCTCACATCAATGTTTCTCTCTCTCCCTTCCTCTCTCTCTAAAATCAATCAACATATCCTCAGGGGAAGACTGGAAAAAGAAGACGCATGTAACTATAATGACTACTCCATTGGATTTTGGTGAAGAAATAGGAAGAGGAATGCGAAAGTGCTTTTGTTTGTACCTTACAAAGAGCTATAGAGCAACAGTTTGTATTGTTATACTAAGCAAAGCTGATAAACTATACCTTAGAGAGTAATTAAAATAAATACAGGAGGTAATTCACTTACTACTATATTGACAAACCTCAAACTTAATGTGTAGTTTTTTTGCTGTCAGGGGGAACACCCAGTTGCCAAACTATGTTGCCTTTGTAAGGCGTTTAAGTACTGGACAAAGGGAGAGGACAGTACTTCCTAGGATCTGCAGACATGAAATCAGAGCATTTTCAGATATGAGGACATTCACAGCTTCTAAGGGGAGAAAGGGGTAAAGGGTGAAGTAAGATTCTTGAGCTGGGACGGTATTCAGAAATGATTCCCAGCATCGGTAGCCTGTCACTGGTGTGCAGTGCTCTTCACAGGACTGGAGGGCCCACAGTTACCACTGTGTGCAGTCTGTGTGGGGGTCATGTCACCCCCACGGGAAATGCATGCATTTATGATTATCAAAAGTAAATTTTAAAAATACAATCCGCTCCTTGTGTTCAGGTGCTAAAATGTGCATAGTTTACAAAGCAAATATGTTTATGTGTTTGCCTTGACCGATAATTTTTTTACTGATCCTCAGCTAGCACTGAATGTTCACTAATTAAAAACAAATAATTTACAAGTGATGTGTATGAATTAGGAAAGCATATAAGATATTGTCTCACACCTCTTATTGATAAACATTAGTGATCTTCAATCTCCACTACATGCAAGATGTGCCTCTCATTATATTCAGGTGCAAAGTGACTCAAAGTTGCCTGAGAACTGCTTCCTGGGAGTCTAATTGGATTCCCAAGGCATAATATTCTACTCTGTACAAAAAAAAGGAGGAGTACGACTGGTAGTCCAAACCTTTACATTTCTTCACATGCGTTCAGACGGTAGCCTTTTGTCCTTCATTTCCTGTCCTCTGAATCTGTTTTCTATTTTCTTCCCTACCTGTCCTTCCTAGAACAAGGTAGGCTGCGGATCCCAGGACAGCCCAAAGGCAGGAGGAAGCCAGCACGTTCTCGGCCCCCCACACCAGGGAAGCAAGCAGAAACTGAAATCCACGGCCATTCCTAGTGGGTCACAGCCATGTTTCTGCAATGAGCACTCAACCCAAGCACTTTATACTTTCAAATTAAATCATGTATGAGAATTATTAAGCATCTGAAGAAAAAAAAACTGAGATCTTTACCTTGTCATTTCATACACGTACCTTCAGAGAGACGCGTTCAATTCCAAACATTCTTTTTGACATCTGCATAATTTCCTTCTCAACGTTTTCTTGACTAGTGCCCTTCACATCGATGTAGTGGCTGTCACCACTGGCAAAATGGCAGGAAATTGCCTAGGCAAAGCGAACCAATTAATATTAGGGAGGAAAAATCTCATTAACACCAGCAACCAAGCAAGGTTTCATTTACAAAGCAGTTATTTCATTCAGCTTCTGAGTTCTGGATTGAAAGCTGTTCTCCTGAGTCTTAAATCAGTCTCTGTGTGGCTCAACGGCTTCCCCTCCCCTTCCCCTGACTCCCTGCTAAAATCTACTTGAGAAATTACAAGACGTTTTTAACTACCTGTGATTTATTTTCAAAAAAGGTATATATGGGGCAGAGAACATAATTACATAAGTAAGAGCTCTTTAATTTTTTAACATTTGATTTTTCTAAGGAATGGAGAGCCCCAAGTACTAAAAAGGAATGTATTCCAGGGTTTTTCATCATCTCCTTAGTCACAGAAGTTACTCAATCAAGTTTGTTATTTCAATGGCCAGGGATTATGAAAAAAAAAAAAAAAAAACCTTTTGAAGGGAAATAATACACACACACACCCCTCTTAAATCAAAAGGACATTTAAAGTCTGACAGCGTTCCCATAAAATAACCATCTTGTTTCCTTATGAAGGCAAGGCAGAAGTTACTTGGCTCTTCCCATCGCTGAAAAAGTTATAAATAAATCTGCTGCAAGGCAGTAGCTAAAACCACCTTCCCAGTCACAGGTTAGTACTGAAGGTGAGCACGCCTGGCAGAAGGACGTCTTACTTCGCCCAAACCATCATGTTTCTAAGCGGTGGGGCCACAGACTCCATTTCCCACGTGAGCTCAGTGCCATGCTGAGCTGTGTGGAGCCCCAGGCAAAAGGGGAAATGTGAATCCTTCATCTGTGCACTTACAGGTTTTTTTAATGATTAATGTTTTTCCAAACATTAAAGTGGTTCAAAACATATTGAAAAATTGGAAAGTCGGTATATTAAAGTTCTCCTTATTTGTATCATGGTGCCTATACCCCCCTTCACACAATGCTGAGGGTGGTGCCAGTGAAGAGCTTGATCTTGTCTTTATTTAAAATGTTGACACTGTGCTCATCGCAAATTATTTTGCAGTAATTTTGATTTTTAAAACTATTATTGTAAAGAATAATATTTAAGTGGATTTTTAAGTTTTTTTAGTCATCCCCTCCCCCGCAAACCTTAAATTTTGCCCCTGAAGAGAGCGCCTTCTCACCTCACCCCCATCCCAGCCCTGTGGAGCCTGGCAGAAATGTGAATGGAGAGAATCTGGTAACTCAACCTTGGCCCCAGGGAGACAGAAGGCATTGCTGTACCAATGAACAGCCTCGCTCAGCCCCAAAGAAACCCCCAATATTTAGTACTGACAGTCATGTTATCATGGGAAAAATTTAAGTCCACAGTACTAACAGATGTGATGAATTTTAGGCAAACAAGAAATCTGGGAATTTATGAGAAATTTGTCAGTTTTTAATGTGAGCAATAAAATCATATCATTTAAAATACTGTAAGACTGAGGAGTAAAAAACATGGATGTCTGCTATGCCTGATTTCTGGGCAGCCAATTCAGAACATTTCTTTTAGAGCAGTAATATGTTTCCTAATAGTGATGATATAAACTGTCCTCTTACATGGTTCCTATGAGCTATAGGCATTCCAAATTTTATTATTTTAGTTTGCCACCCATAGTTTTTGCCTCCGAAGCACAGGCTATCAACTACCAGGGAAACTCTCACTCTGAAGAAAATCATGAATGATCAGGACTCAGTATCAACAGGGCTGGGATCCAGAGGTCACCTGGCTTATTATTGATACGAGAAAAAAGGCATGAGGTAGGCAAATACATTTCCTAGTAAGTAAACTGGACTAACGGCTAGTTTAAAGTGACAAATCTTTTAAATTTCAATATATCTTGACATTTTTGTGTTCAACCATTCATCTTTGGAAAGTGTGGTGATGTTAATGCATACCTTCCGGAATCCTTGAGTTTTGTTCTGACCAGATCCGTGGATGAGCAAAGGATGAAAGAAAACAGTGTCTCCCTTCTCCATCACAAGGTGCACGCGGGCATTGTTTTTGTCATAGTCCTGGATCCCATGGAACAGGATGTTAACTCCCCCCTGGAACACATAAGAGAAGTAAAGTCTGTACGTGAGGAAGCCAGTAATTACAAACTTTATGGCTTACCAGGAAAAGCAAAGGTCCTCTAAGTTCTTGCAAGAGGAGATAAATAAAGTCGATTCTTTAAAAAATGTAAGTATAGCCCTGGCTGGTGTAGCTCAGTGGATTGAGTGCGGGCTGCGAACCAAAGGGTTGCTGGTTCGATTCCCAGTCAGGGCACATGCCTGGGTTGCGGGCCAGGTCCCCAGTGGGGGCCACATGAGAGGCAACCACACATTGATGTTTCTCTCTCTCCCTTCCCCTCTCTAAAAATAAATACGTAAAACCTTAAAAAAAAAAAGTATACAAAATCTTCTCAGATGTCTGGTTTTAAAAAAAGTCATGTGTTGATATTAAAATCACAGTTGTTTTTTTTTTTACCAAATGAAAACTGAATAATAAACAAAGCTCTAGATAAGCTTTGCATTTTTCAGTTAACACAGAACTCCTTTCCAGCCCAAGGCTATGATCATTCTTTCCCAGCACGATACTCCTCACCTGGAGTTCTGCAAAAATCACTCTTCTATTACTCAGGAGTATCTCTGAGAAGCTATTGTCCCACACTAGGGGAGAGAAAATGCTTAATTTTTCTGAGCTCAGAAACCACTGATGTCATGTCCAGAGTAAAGAAAGAAGGATAGTAAATTAAAACATTGTTGATAACTTTCCAAAATTAGTTATTGTTTTAGGTAATGGTTATGTGTTTACTAAAAACTACAGTGAAAAGTGATTTAAAGTTTACAAGCTGCCCTGGCTGGTGTAGCTCAGTGGATTGAGCGCGGGCTGGGAACCAAAGGGTTCGGGTTCGATTCCCAGTCGGGGCACATGCCTGGGTTGTAGGCCAGGTCCCCAGTGAGGGCCATTTGAGGAGCAACCATACATTGCTGTTTCTCTCCCTCTCTGTCTCCCTCCCTTCCCCTCTCTCTAAAAAGAAATAAATAAAATCTTTAAAAAAAAAGAAAGTTTACAAGCTTTCTGAGGGGTTGGGGGAGGGGTGGTTCTAGGGTAGAGACAGGGCAGCATCCCATCTGCCTTTCTGAGACTATCCCAAGCTCCTTTTGAGGCTGACCGCTTCCCTACTGGACTGTGTTAGGGCTTTGACCCAGTGCACTTCTCTCCTGGCTATGGTGGGTATGTAGCCCAAGCTAAGCCAATCTGACTTCCCATCGCAGCCACTTAGATTCAAATCTCAGCAGAGGATGGAAGAGACCAGACATAGTCAGGGTTCAACTGCCCACGCCAGGTGTCCCACCCCAACTCTTCCCACCAAGCAAAAATGTTCACAGCTAGTCAGCCTTCCACAGATTCAGCACAACCCTGCAGCTTTCCAAAACACTCCCTTTTGCTTGCACCAAACCTTTCCTAAACCTTACCTTAACTGACAAATTTCATAACTTCAGATTTTATATCAGAATCCAGACTCGAATTTTTTACTTAGCACATGAATTCTGAGATAGAAGTCCTTAAAGCCATGTTCTCCTTACTTCCTACAGAAGCACGGTCACTCTTCCTGCCTTAAAAACAGTTGCTTTTTCCATTCTGACCATCGTTATGGGGTTTCAAGACATTATTGCCTTATACCTAAAACTCTAGTTTCCCAGCCCCTGGATTTCTACACCTCTAATATATCCTGTGACACACCCCAAGATTTTCATTCTTGAAGAGCCAGTTTAATCTAATCACTCCAGAGCTCAAGTGTTTAAAAGTCCTCCAGCATCAGCAGTTGAATCAATAAACTGTGGAATGGCCATGCAACAGAATACTGCTCTGTCCTCCCCAGAGCCTCTGCTGGTCTCTCCAGCTGGGAGGCAATGACCTCTCCCTCTTTCACTCCGAGAGCCATCAATCAGTGTGTAAGACCTATTTGGCACTTGTCATATGCATCTGGTTTTGCCACGTTTATGTCTTACCTTTGCATTAGGCTCTATAATCTTGGATCTTAAAGCACCTACCAAAGTTCCTCATGTTGACTGGATTTCAAACCCTTGTTGAAAGTGCAAGAATGAGTATTTTATCTGACATCCTTGAATTTTCCCTAATGCTAATTCCAAATCCTAGACCAATGTTTTGCTATGAAAGGAAATGCTATATTGGTGGTAAAGTTCTTTATGTATACTGATGGGAAATCAAAACAATAAAAGATTCTGATCAAGATTCAGTTGCTATCCAGAACTACCTCCCACTGTGGATATTCGTGTGGCTGCAGGGCGCCTTTGTGCGTGCCTGGGAGCACCACCAGGCAGCCGTTGTTCCGGTCAATGTGCTCCATGGCCGTCCAAGCACAAACGATCGTATTGCTGGGCCGGAAGGGGAAATAGTGCAGATCCTGGTGCAGGGGGTGGCGGGATGTCTTCTTGCCTGAAATGGAACCTGCTGTTAAAAGATGCTCAAGTCTCAGAATTCTTCTCCTTTGCCTGAATAAACAGAAAAGTGACCTATCCCTGCAAAAATCAAACAAATGAAACAATATTCTAGAAAATCAACCTTGAGAGATAAGCACCAAATTAGAATATCAAATCAACACAGGGACTCCAGATTCTATACTTTTTTCTGGGTTTCTGGTGGCCAAGTACTTACACACGCTATTTCCTGGCAAGTCGTTCATATGTCATCATCTCTATTGTGCTTTATTCCTCTCGAACTCTGGTTTAGGCATGGAGCCTAGTATTCCAAAAATAAAAGTTAAAAGTTTGTGCAGACGACTGTAATTGAACAATAAAGTAATTTTTTAAAAAAAGTTTGATTAATTACACTGAAGAGAGTGGTCAACTTTGAGGTCCCCTGATAGTCTGCTAAGTGGCTAGTATAAAAAATTTAACTAATTAGCCCTGGCTGGTGTAGCTCAGTGGATTGAGGGCAGGCTGGGAACCAGAGGGTCCCGGTTCGATTCCCCATCAGGGCACATGCCTGGGTTGCGGGGATCTCTCCAGGCCAGACACCCAGAGAGAGAGAGAGACTTGGTGATGTTGAGCTACAGGCCTGTCACATAAACCTCTCCTGACCACTGGGAGGAAGAAAAAGTAGAAAAGATTAAAGAATCTTTGGGCAATTTACTACTGCTGGTATAGCAGAATTTCTCAGCATGGCCTTCTGCATGAGAGTCTCTGGGGATGGTTAATAAAATGGAGATGCCTAGGTTCTATCTTTCAAATCAGTTTCTTGGGAAGTGAGGTTTTAGAAGCTATATATCAGCAAGTACAAGAAATTTTACAAACAACTGTAGTAAGTAATCCGTAAAAATAGTTTTTTGTTTGTAATAATAATGTCTTCAGATCAGAAAGGCAGAATCTACACTATTACGGGTTAGAATGGTCAAGAAAGCACAGAGGTGTTGAATAACAGGAATTTATGTTATATAAACAGTTGTTTATTACCCTGCATTTTTAAGAATCCAGTCATCTGAAAATCCAGCAATAACCCTAGAGTTAATAACCTGAAATCACTATTATACATCAATGTTGTTATGATGTAAGCTATTTTGAGTTAAAGCACTGTAAAAAAACAAAATTCAGCCCTGGCTGGTGTAGCTCAGTAGATGGAGCATGGGCTGTGAACCGGTTCGATTCCCAGTCAGGGCACATGCCTGGGTTGCAGGCCAGGTCCCCAGTGGGGGCCACATGAGAGGCAACCACACATTGATGTTTCTCTTCCTGTCTTTCTCCCTCCGATCCCTTCTGTCTAAAAATAAATAAATAAAATCTTTAAAAAAATTTCAAATGAGTAAAATTAAAGATCTAATTGACTTTATTACATGATTTATGAATCAGGCAGCATCCAATCTAGTAGATAGAAAGAAGTCTTGAGGAGCTGTACAAAATGAAAGGCTTTGGCGGGCAGAAGGTAGAGGGGCAAGGAAGCTACTAGCAGAGAGTAGACTGTTTCAGGCAAGGTCACCTTCTTTTGCAGGCTGGCAGGGGTCTATCAGGCAGACTGCCTTACTAGTCCTGCCTGAGAAATTCCAGATTGACTGGTTAAGATTTTGTTCTTTGGGAAATGAAAACTGCAATCAGGTTAGGCATTAAGGCTAGTTTGCTGATGTGGGCTTAGCACAAGTGACTCCACTTTGGGCCCGTTGCCTCTTTTTTAATGATAAACATATTTCTTTATGAAAAGTTTAGCACTTATACACATGGCTATAGTTAGAGCATCAACCTTATATATTTTAAGTAAACATTTTTTCCTCTCTTCTTAACAACGGAGAGCCCTTTACCAGAGTCTGGAGGTTTGTTTATCAGCATGGTGTGCATGGCCATAATATTGGGTCCAGTGAAGCACTCCACGTATTTCAGAATCTAAGGGAAAGGGGGAAAAGCTTGTGAGAATTCAGATGCACAGCCAAGTGACACAAAGTACAACTGTCTTTATGAGAACCAAGATGACAATAGTTTGAAAAAAAAACAATTGGTGTGTCACAACATTGCATGCAAAGCATGACAAAGTTAGCACCTGGAAATCACTGGGAATTTATAACACTCTGAATTGACAGGCTTTTTGGAGCCTGTTGGAAGCCTAACCAGTTTTTTATACAAGAGAGATAGAAGTTCCTGTGAGAGATCAACTGGGAAGGGCAGGCACACCCTTCCTTCTTTTGACAATAGTTGCCCAGCGAGAGGCCAGCTTCCTCTTCCTTTATGGAGACGTTAGCAGGAAGGGACTATGAAAAGGGTGCGGCGCACTTGCAGCTGTCCTGAGGGGCCCGGAGGAAAGAAGAACAGCAGCCCATGGAGTTTATATTATAGTCTGGTGGGAAGAATGATGTTAAACAAATAATGACATGGGCAATGGTGATTTTGACTCATCCTATAAAGAATAAGCTGCAACAACAGCATGAGACAGTGAGGGCTAAATTAGTCACGGGCTCCAGCAGCCAGGGTGCTGCCCCCAGCACCTAACCCTCCTTGGATGGGGTGAAAAGCAGAAAAGACTCAATACAGAATGCTTACTACCTGCCAGGAGCTTTATACAGAGCCCAGTTAAACCTCATAGTAACCCCTGGAAATGAATGTCCCCATTAATTAACAATCCTTTAAAATGAACATCCCACACAAATAAGACTGAAGCTAATAAGTTGCCCAAGTTAGCAAAGCCAGTTACATGAAAAAGTTGATATTCAAACTCCAATGCTGTCTGACTTCAAAAAATGAAGCACATTTTACTGCTTTCTCACTATTTGATCTCTTGCGTATAAGGAATATTGGTAATATATGTATGAAACACTTGAAACGTTACAAAAATCCTAGGAGTCAGTCCCAATATTTGTTTTTTAATAAAGGCTGCCATTTGTTGTTTGCTTTTCACTTAGGCCAGTATTTTCTGACCTCAGTCATTTAAAAGCCATCCTCACCATTTCTGCCGTATTTTGCGGACTCTCCCCCTATAGTTAGCTAATAATTTCTTTAACTCCTTTTACTTGGCCTTATTCTGATTAATAACGTTCCTGAAATCATGGGTTAGATGTGCTGGTTACTTTTCAACACAAATTAAAATAGATAGCTATTAAAATATTTCATACTTCCTAAAAATTATTACATGAACCACCAGACACATGGTTCACACTTTAGAGATGTAAAAATCTGAAAATTCTGGTAATGCTTCATTTACCACAAGTTGTCTCTAATCTCGAGCTTTTCATCCTTGACCTACCACACAGCTTCCTTGTCCATCACAATTGATGGACACTTCTTCCTTCCAACACAATTTAAGGTTGAGGTAAATGGATGGTCCAGAAGGGTCACTTCCCCTCAGGTCACCAAAGCAAGGGGCTGAGCATCACAGAACTGTACAGTCTTTCTTCATGAGTCAAATTCTCTAACAGTGCTTTGGTTATAATTTCTAATAAGTACTATATGTAATGTCTCAGTGAATGGTCCATGAACGGTGGTACAATGTATGTGTGCAATGGAATAATGTGCCGTAGTTTTAAAAGTATGAGTAGATCCATATGGACCTAAAGAATAATAATTTTTTAAAAACTAGTTTAAATTTAAAAACAAACTCACAGCTCTGCTGACCAGATTCATAAAACAAACAACAATAAATGGATTTGCAGTGAATAGCCTCAGCACTCTCACCCCTTCGTTACGCCTATACTGAGTATAAGAAAGACTGTCTCTTTAACACAGGATTCCTGCCCTTCTCAACCAAAGATAATTAGCAAACTCGGAGTGGGGTCTTTTGAACTGGACACTGCTGACATCTGAGGTTGAATAACCGTTTGTTTGGGGGAGGGGGCTATTCTGTGCATTGTGGGATCCCTAGGCCCCATTAGCAACATCCCTGGTTTCTATGCCTTAGAAGCCAGTAACACACCATCCCTCCTTGTCCATGTATGCCAGCTAAGCATATCGCGAGACACTGCGAATACCATCTCCCATTGAGACCGCTGCTCTAGGCCTCAGCAGAAACATGCTAGGTAAAGTAAAAAGAACAGACTTCAGAGGCAAGCATGCAAATGGGCTATTAGCTTAGAGAAAATAAATGCAAGAAGGTCTTGAACCTCAGGGAGAGTGCAGTATCTGAAGAGTTCCTCATCTTCTTGGAAATCTTGGATCTTGGAAACCACTTTTTCACTTATAGAATATTCTGATTTTACAATGGCCGTATCTTTCATTACCATTAATCCAAGTGGTTTTACCTCCTGTCTGCAGATTCTTTCAAACTCATTCCTAGAAAATGAAATTGGCAAATGATGTCATTACTGCTGTCTCCAAGCACCTGCCTAGCCCCATTCTGGGAAAGATTTACAGATTTTGGGAAGGGGGATCTCTGCACTATGTTGGTCTTCAGCCCCAGGTTGAATAATTCTGATGGAAAGGAGGAGAACATGGCCAACTCAGAAGTCCCTGCCTTCTAACTGTGAGGTTGGAGTTCACTACTAGAATTCTAATATTCCTTAGCTTAGCAGACCATTTGGGGAAATATATGTGATTTGGTTATATCTGAAGAATAATAGCAAACATTCCTGTAGCACTTACCTTGTGCCAGGCCTTGTTCAAAATCTTCTCTCAATATGTTTACCTTATTTAGGCCTAACAACAACTCTAGGACATAAATACCATTATTACCCCCATTTAACAGGCGTGGCAGCAGACACATGGAAAGGTTAAGTAAATTGTCCCGGGACACACAACGTTAAGTGGTTGGACTCAGATTAAAGCCAGCCAGTTTGGCTCCAGGGCCCATGTTGCTGACTGCTTTCTAGGGAACCAAATCACTAAACAATATCTGAACGTGCACAAGCTAACCTTCCTATATTCCCATCACATACATAACACGTACTTCTGTAAAATAACAATAGTTACTATACCTAAAGCGTTCAATATCAGCATCAGATACCAAATTTTTAATGACAAGAAACCCATTTTCTTCGTAAAACTTTCTCTGTTCTAGGCTTAGAACATCGTTATCCAGAGTATACCTAAAGGAGAAAATAAATATCAAATAAGTGCAATTAAAAAATCACATCCTGCCCTGGCTGGTGTAGCTCAGTGGATTGAGCGTGGGCTGGGAACCATAGGGTCCCGGTTCGATTCCCCGTCAGGGCACATGCCTGGGTTGCAGGCCTGGTCCCCAGTGAGGGCCATATGAGAGGCAACCATACATTGCTGTTTCTCTCCCTCTCTGTCTCCCTCCCTTCCCCTCTCTCTAAAATAAATAAATAAAATCTTTAAAAAAAAAAATCACATCCTAACAACATGTATCAAGATCCCAAGAAATGGTGATATTCCTCCACTCAGCATTTCTATTTTGACAACTTTAAGGAAATAATCTGAAAGAAAAATCTAAAGCTTTAAATCCAAAGCATTAACTACTGTCACCAAGAAATGGAAGAATAATTAACTATATCATCTCCACTCAATGGAATATGACTCAGGCATTAAAAATGAAGAGCATATAATAAAAGGACAATGCTTATTACAATAAATATGACAGTTTATAAAACTAAGACACTATTTGTAAAAAAAAACGACTGTGAAGAAGTGCAAAAAAATTTTAACAGTGACTGCTTCTATGTAATGAGATTATGTATGAAGTTTTAAAGAGTCCTTCTATTTCTCCGATTTTTAAAAAAAGATTTTAATATTTTATTTTATTTTTAGAGAGAGGGGATGGGAGGGAGAAAGAGAGGGAGAGAAACATCAATGTGCAAGAGATACATCGATCAGTTGCCTCTCACACACCAGCAACTGGGGGCCTGGCCTGCAGCCCAGGCATGTGCCCTGACTGGGAATCCAACCAGTGACCTTTGGACTCACTCAATCCACTAAGCCACAACAGCCAAGGGTATATCTCCAATTAAAAAAATTTTTTGGTAATGGATAGGTATGGTCTTGCAGATAGGCAACAAATTCAGTAGACTTTCTATTTTTAATTGTCTAGTTCATGCATTCTCCAAAAAAATCAAAGTAACAAAATCCAAATAAGTGTACAGTACACACACAAACTTAAATCACCCAGTCCATTCCTTTAGCTGGAATTGTGGCTGTGTATGAATATTCCATGGAGCTCAAATGTCTTCCTCTTCAAAGGTAATTTAAGATAAACCAAAGATGCTAGCTAATATATCCTATGACCATATGACAGGTGAATTTAAATGAGATATACCATACCTGAATTTTAAAAACCAGATCGCACCCTTTCTGATATTTTTCCTCCTTTCTGAATTTTAAAATACAAATAGAAAATTAAAGCCAGGTTCTTCAAAATTTTCCTCAATTGTTCTAATTACAACAAGTCCTGGAAATGGAGGCCTTGCATAATAAATTCTTACCAGGCAACGTGATATATTGTGCTTTATATCCTAGTTACCACTAGAAAACACATTTTATACATTGTATGGTAAAAAATTAAAATTAGATCTACTTACTGGAATTGTTGAGGATGGAAACTGGCAGGAGAAAGAGCCCCTGAAGTAGGGTAAGCTACCTAGGATGTGAGTTAAGTCAAATAAAAATTTAGAAATCAATCTTTCCTAGAAACAACAGTCTGCCCAGGATTGACTGTCATAGGGAAGACTGGTCCTAATGAATATCAGCAAGCTGGTTACACACATAACCTATGATAGTTGTACACTGCTGCTTACATCACTTCATTTCATTTCCACAGTCGTCTGAGGAGGTGGCTGGAAACCCAAGAGCTTCATTATGGGTCCTGCCACTCAGAGCAGGAAACCAGGTTTGGAGGGCTCAGTAAATGGTCCAAGGTCACCCCACAGAAGACGGCTGAGCCAAGTCTTGACCCACACTGTACTTCACAGCTTCCATCTATTTTATTCCACATGACTATTCCTTCCACTAAACTGCTGAACAAATACAAATGGAAAGTTTTGATTCTAGATATAAGGAGAAACATGTGCTA
The DNA here is from genome assembly GCA_004026765.1 of Micronycteris hirsuta. Taxonomy (NCBI): domain Eukaryota; kingdom Metazoa; phylum Chordata; class Mammalia; order Chiroptera; family Phyllostomidae; genus Micronycteris; species Micronycteris hirsuta. The sequence goes on from PVJI01007142.1 coordinate 73,221, forward strand.
TTCAAAAGAGGTATTTAACTTAGTTGGAGTCCAGTCCAAAATATTAGAAACAGTTTGGCTGGTCATTTAAAAATAATCTATAAAATAAATAATGATGCCAAAAAAAGTATGATCTACACAGCTGAATATAAGTTAAAACATCTTAAAGAACTAGTAGTTCTTTCTAATTTTCCTTTTTGTCCAGTGACCACAGATTATTGATTTAGCATCTATTTTTCTTCCTTTTCATTTTTCACCATATCTTTAGTTTAGAGTTATTTTCAGAATGTCACTGCTCATAAACATGTTTCTAAATGATGTATTTATATAACTGGGAACAATGTTATAGTCCAAAGGAAAGGAGGGCCAGGAGTCAGAATTACTAACTACTGTCTGTTTTCCATGTGACAGAGAAGGTAATGACCTTTGTCAACTATTCTCAGAAAAATGTGGTTGCCAGGACAGTTCGAATGTCAGCATTCCAGTGAAGAAGACGAAGAAGAGGAGAGGAGGAGTAGGAAGAAGGAGAAGGAAAAGAAGAAGAAAGAAATACAGATGAAAACGCTAAACTCTGACCTTGACACTATTATAACAAGAACCAGCAGGATCAGAATATCAAATTTTAAAAGTAGTTAACAGATTGGACAAGGAACCGTAATTCTGGTTCCAGTTCTATCTAGTCCCGAAATAGTGGTGATTCTCTCCGTTGAGCCTGTGTCAGAAACAGCAAGTAAACCCATCCCCATGTATTTTGATTCCCTAGGTCTGACCTGAGCTAGAGAATCTTTATTTCTAACAAGCTTCTATGTGACGTTGATGGTCCAGGAAACACACTTAAGACAACCATTGCTTTAATTAAATGACTTTGGTCCAGAGTTTTAATCTCTCCTAGCCTCAGTTTTCTCACCAGTCAAATGAGATTATGTAATCCCCTGGGTTCCCCTCATCAGTCTATGGACGAGATTTTAAATGTACAGTGGTTCTGATACATTGCTTCTTGGAACTCAGCTGGGAGAGCAATAGTGGAAGTAAAAGAAACAGCTAGTATAATCAAACATCTTATGAGATGGTAGGATCCTATATATAGCCAGACAGAGGCTAATCAGATCGTTTAATGAGCATTTCCAATTTGTAGGGAGCTTTCAAAAGTGCGCCCTGAAAGAGAATAAATACTTCATCTGAGCAGCAAGAACAATTCTATACAGGAATTTGATTGACGACGTGTCATATGCTGTAGTGACATCTTTCTGGATCCAACACCACAGCGTACCTATTGCGTCCGGATTAACTTGTGATGACGATCGGGAGGTGGACCCAGGGTACCAAGTCCTTTCCGGAAGGCAGTGTAAACTTGTAGGGGTCGTAGCCCTAGGTTCCTCAGAGAAGAGCTAAGGGCGCAGGCCAGAGGGCGGGCTCCCTGCAGAGGACCCGCAGGGCTCCCCTCTGAGGCCCTACTGCCCGCCGGTCTGCCTTGGCTCCTCTTGGCCTCTTTGCGCTCCTGCTCAAGGGGCGACTTAGCTGTGACGTTTCTAGGCATCCGGGCAGGCGTGGAGGTCACGCACGGCCCAGTTCAAGAAATGGCCAGGCCTCTGAGAGCAGGCCCCCTTGGTGACAAGCAGGGAAACCGAGGCCTAAGAGGGCCGGGTGCTGGAATGACGCCACATTTCCCACTGCGGCTAGCATCGGCGACTGAGGATGCGCCCTCCCACTCTGTCCGCTAGCGCCAGTCGGCTGAAAGGGCTATAACTGTAATGGGGACCGGGGCTTGGAGGAAGGGGAAGAACCGGCGCGGCGGCCGTGCGATCGCCAAGGAGGCCACCACCCTTCCAACCCGAGCCCCGCCAGTCCAAAGGATACGACGGCCCCGGCCGAGGGGCGGCCGAGGTGGCCCAGCACTACGCGCAGGCGAGAGGCAGCGCGCGACCGATCCATGGTGACCGCGGGGAGACCTGGCGGACTGCCCTCGGTTCCACTTGACTTTTGCAGGTGGCCCCGCCCCCTATCAGCCCCGCCTCCGGACGGCTCAGTCCCCAGACGGCCCCGCCTCCAGACAGCGAGTGGGCGTGGCCTAGAGCGTTGCGCGGAGACGCCCCTTCGCCTGGAGTGCGCGCTCCCGCCCCCTTGCGGTGGCGGCTGACTTCCTAGCCTTGGAGGGCTCAGTGACTGGGTTAAGGTCCCCCACTAAGAAATTGAACCAGAACGTGATCCACAGTCTTAACAGCATAGTTTCAGATATTTTATTCCACATGACCGTTCCTTCCACAGAGCTGCTGAAAGAATAAAATTTAAATGTTCAGCTCTACAAGTAACATATGCTCTTAAAAGAGGCATTTAATTTAGGGAGTCCAGTCCAAAATATTAAAAGCAGTTTGGCTGGTCCTTAAAAAAGAAGCGTATGAAATAAATGACTCACTGAAATGTCTGATCCACACAGTCTAGTATAATTTTAAATTTCCTACAGAACTAGATTTTTTTTTTATTCCATGATTTGGGGATAAGTACGTACACACCAGTGGAACCTCGATCACTAGCGTTGAGGCCATGAACAGCTACGTGAGAGGAAGCTTCTCCAAGTTTCCTCTCACGTGCTTTATCATTATTTTTTGTGTTTATGGTAAGAACACACAAAATCTACTTTCTTAGCAAGTTTTCTGTATACAGGGCAGTATTGTTAGCTATAAGCACTAGGCTTATTTATTTATCTTGCATATCTGAAACTTTGTACCCTTGGACAAACACCTCCATTACCCGCTCTCACAGCCCTTGGCAACCACCCGCCACTCTCCGCTTCAGTGAGTTTGACTCTTAAATTCTACACATATAAGTGTTACCAGTGTCGTATTTATCTTTTGGTGACAAGCTTTTCTTACTTAGCATAAAACCCTCAAGATCCATTCATGTTGTCACAATTGCAGGATTTCCCTTTTTATTAAAGGTGAATAATATTCCATTGTATATGTATACCACATCTTCTTTACCCATTCATCTGTCGATAGACATTTAGGTTATTTCCATATCTTGGCTATTGTAATAATGTAATGGATGTAGGAGTGCAGATGTCTCTTTGAGATCTTGATTTCAATTTCTTTGGATAAATACTCAGAAGTGGGATCTTGGATCACATGGTAGTTCTATTTTTAATTTTTTGAGGAATCTTCATACTGTTTTCCACAGTAGCTATAAGAACTAGAAATTCTTTCTGTAAGATGTTTTCCTCCAGTATCTACAGATGATGGAGTCAGTTTCTAATTGTTTCTCTTTTCTCTCATTTTTTTCATTGCTTCTTTAGCTTAGAGAGTTACTTCCAGAATGTCCCTCCTCATAAACATGTAATCATTTCTTAAATAATGACTTCATACAATGTGATGAAACTGCCATAGTCAAGGAGAGAAATAATCCAGGAGTCTGAATTATTAAATACTGCCTGTTTACTCCAAGGCAGAAAGGAGAGAGTCAGCACCAAGCAAGACATGCCCTTTGGCCTTCACCTCTGGGTTTTTTATTCTTTTTCCCATGATTCCTCCTTACCCAGACTGCTAGATTCCTTTAGGTTAACAGAAATGCCATGGGCCTTCTCTCATTAGTTCTTAACTAATCATCTCCCCAAACTGATCATCCTATGGCTGAACCTGACCCTTAACTTGCCAACTGGATAAGGAAAAGCACTTAGGTTTATTATCGTTTAAAAGGAAGTATCTGGCCTTTGGTAGGTACAGGAAATAGAATCTGCATCTTTCTGCTTCTGAGAAAACACCTGAAGGAACAGGGAATAGACAAATAGGTGTCTCTCTACTGCCCTCACCTGATGAAAAGTGGGGACTGCTAGGAGGAGGAGTATAAAGCTAAAAATATAAAATCAGTTCACACCTACACGAATTATTTAAAGATCTGCACTTTTACTCTCATGGGCCCTGAAAGTTTTGGCCTTCTGGACCAATGAGAAATACAAGTGAGATAAAGCCATCTACACCTATAATTTTAGTGCTCCCTGAAAATACCCTCATTTTACAAGTGTGAAAAATCCTTGCCCTCCCTACCATTAGGCATTTATACAAAGGATATGTTTCAGTTTATGTTTACTAAAAGAGATGAAGGAAATCCTTGAATACTTCTAATTGTTATCTGCCTTTTTAAAATTAGACGAATGTTGAATCTAAGGTTTTTCACTTAAAATCCCATGGGAATTAAAATGGTAATTTCTCTCTCGGTAAAGAGGTAATCTGGTGGATTTTGCTAATTTTTTAAAATATCAACTTGGATTATTTGGAAATTCCCCTAGTAGGCATCCTTAGTAATTGTGCTAAAAGAAAAATATGTTTAGAACGGTTGGAAACAGAACATTAATGTAACATTATCACAAGAACGATCACTTCTTTCTCCTTCCGAGTTTGGTATTTATTCATTTCTCATTAAAGTTGTAATTTTGAGTATTATTTTAAATTTACCTCCTCTCTTTAAGTAATGTGCTTAATTTACCTAAATATTGAAAGTAACCTTGAAGACAAATGTTCAAACACAATTTTCAAAGTCATTTAAGAAATAGTTTCCCTCAAATGTATAAGTAAAAAAAAAAAAAAAACCTTTTAAAATAATAGCCATATTTGAGCAGCTAAGAAGGAGCATGACCTAAGGAAACCTTGGATGAAATTGTTCAAATCTTGTTCACACTTAAGAAAATGTCATCAAATAAATGAGAAGTTGTAGTCAATTCCAGATTCAAAATGCCATTCCCCACTCTCCTCCATCCCTCCTCCCCCAAATGCCATTCATTCCCTCTTGAGGAAGAGATACAACCGTAGGCCAGGTAATTTGGGAGCACGTTTTAAAGTTCACTTAATTCATTCATGCACCAAAAGGAAGCAAGCCCTCTTGCCATCTCTGCAACTCTGCCCTTTCTCGGCTCTCTCTTCAGCTCTAGGACTGTTCGTTCAGCGCTCCTAGGAAAGACAGCCCTCCCCTTGTGCATTAACTCCCATCCCCTGCCTGGACTGCTCTAGAAACTTGTTCCAGCGAGTATTCTCTCTGTCTGTTGGTTATTCTCGTACTGCCCCCCGCCACCCCAATCAGCATACAAGCATGCTGTTATTTCTCCTATCTTATAAAAACCACCTATTGATTCCACATCTTCTAGTTATCACTCACACATTTCTCCTTCATTCTGCAATAAAACTTGAATTGTATAAATCCACTGTTTCCATTTTTCTCCTCTCATTTTCTTGGTGAGTCAATATTTATCCTCATCATTTCACTGAAATTTCTATAATCAAATTCACCAGTGATCACCATGTTGAACAACCAGTGGCCGATTCTCATTTTAGAACTTACTGGACTCAGTGAAACACTGACGTGACTTTACTCCGTGCTTCATCTCAGCCTCATTTGACGGTTCTTCCTCATTCACCAGGCCCCTAATTCAGTCCACTGATATCTCTTTCTATAAATGCTATTAATACTTTCCTCAGTAATCTCCTCCAGTCTCATGACTGTAAATTCCTTCTGTAAACTAATGATCCCCAAGTTTATATCTGCCCTGTACAATTCAATAAATTCCAGACTGCGGGCATCCAGCAGTCTACTATACAATGTCACTAATAGACATCTCCAAACAGAATTTCTGATTTTCCTCCCCTAAAGATCATACTCTCCCCTAAAAAAAGATATGTCCACTTCCTAACTGCTGGAAAAGGTGAATGTGACCTTGTTTGGAAAAGGGGTCTTGGCAGAAATAATTAAGTTAAGGATCTCTAGATGAGCTCATCCTGGATTACCTGGGTGAGACCTAACCCCAAGGAAAATTCTTCCCATGTGACTTTGACACATCACTAACCCTACTCCTGTCCTGCTGAGAATCACCCATCTCTGGCATTTCGTGGTAAAGGAACATGAAAAAATCACGGGCGCGCACACACCCGCATGCTCCACTCACTGCCACTTCTTTAGATCTGAATTAGAATGTCAGAATCTGCCCCATAAAGATCAAACTAATTTAAGAAAAACAGTATATAAGGACACAGATATAATTAAGCTGTATGTTGTAGCTATAAGACAAACTTTCTACAAATCATTTCCAAACAAAGAAATGTAAGCTTATTTTCTCCAAGCCCATATCTGAAGACAGCCATAATTAAAACAAGTGTGAAGAGTTGAGATGATGTATGGTACAAAGAGATTTTTAATCTCTCAGCCTGAACTAGAAACTGAAAGATAGATATGAATCCGTGAGAGGACAGAAGGATAAAATTATCATTTATGGAATTGTCTGGATTGAGAAATGTCAAGAGGACTCAAGTAATTATCTAGCACAACATGGAGTTAATCAACAAACCTTAGAGACTTCATGAGGACCTAATTTTGTGCAGGGCTGTGTATAAAGAACAAGGAAAAATAGAAAGGAGTGTAGGCAACCGTTCAAGGTAGCAGAGGGTTCGTATCTAGTCAGAGAGAAAGGCAGTGAGTACCTCGCAAGGGCTTAATAATCTGTACAAGGAATTTCTCCCCAGGCTGTGTCTGTGGCCAGAGGAGCGGGAAAGAGGCAGAACCAAGGGGCTCTGCTGGGGAAGAGGCATTTCTGTTCCAAAGTAATATGTATGAGAATGAAGGAAGATAGGGACCTACCCATCTCCCAGGAAAAATTTGTGCTTCCTCATGCTTCCAAATCTGTGGCCCGTCATGTATATTTTATTTTGTCATCAATCATATTCATATATATTTAAATATATATAACAAGTAAATAAATATATTTAAATAATTTGATGTTTTGTGATCAAATATGATACAAATTTACTTAATTCTCCTGCTCCCCAGGAAAATATCATTGTTAAATTTTCATGTATTTTCTCCGTTCATACATAGTTGGAATACACACACACACATTGTTTACAAAATTGATACCTTGTTTTCACCCTTGTATTACAGCATAAGCATTTTACCATCAATAAATATTCTCCAAAAATGCTATTTCCTGGGATGTAGAGTTACAGATTATTGTCTTTTTCTCCCCAGCTTTATTGAGGAATAATTGACAAAATTATATATATATATTTTTTGTTGTTGTTGTTCAATTACAGTTGCCTCCATTTTGCCACCTCCACTTTCCCCTGCCCCACCCACCCCACCTCCCACCCTCAATCCTTCCACCCTTTGGCTTTGTCTGTGGGTCCTTTATACATGTCCCTTGATGACCCTTTCCCTTCTTCCTTCTTTCCCCGTTATCCCCCTCTCCCTCCCGCCTCCCCTCTGGTTACTGTCAGCTTCTTCTTTTTTTT
>PVJI01007143.1:0-24457 GCA_004026765.1 Micronycteris hirsuta
TGGTATGTGTCCCTCACAGGAATATCACGCTCTTAATGCTATTGTAAGGACTACATAAATTAATAGAATTTCATAAAGTGCTCTAAGAAACAGATGTAATGCCAGGCTATCCAGAGCTCCAGGTAGATTAAATACACATATGTACACAAATTTTACCCAAAAGCTAAAAGACGGGCTGAGAAAGAACTTGCCTCTTCTTGGCTAGATAGACAAGTATATTAATTCAGAACTTAACAAAGAGCAGTGTAACTCTTTTTGAAAAAGCTCCTATAACTCTACAATTTCAATGTCCATCCTTGTCATGAACTGTTGGGAAACATCTACTACTCTCTTTAAAGAAATACTTTCTTTTTTCCCCCTTTATAACTATATAAGTTCATTACTATCAGTGAGAGTGAAAGACAGGATTTACATTTTAAGGGGAAAATGCTCTCTACTTAGATATGCCAGTGCTACAGAGAAGCCCAGAAGATGTTTTTAAAAAGAATTAGACTATTTGATATTTCACTGGAATGAGACCTAGAAATAATACTAGGAAAGAAAAACCAACCAGCACCCTTTAAGACAAGGAAAGGAGAGCGAGAGAGAGACAGAGAGACAGAGACAGAGAGAGAGACTAGAATATAAATTGATATAAGATTTTTAGAGGGTAATTTGGCAATATACATGTTAAAATTAACACACATACCCTGTCCTCCCTTTCCTTCCTGAAAAATTCAATTATAAACCCATTAGGTGAGGCAGAACAAGGTAGGCATCCTTGCCTACCTTAGTGGGGAATGTGGGGGCGCCTATATTGGGGCGTCAAGGACCAAGCAGAGTGAAGAGGGTGTCCCTGTGGAGGGCAGTCTGGTACGAGGGACCAGAATGTAAGCAGCTTGATGAAAGACTCTCCAGGATGGGCAACCTGGTGTGGGAAGTCAGAGACTGAAGGGGTTGACAAGGACACTCCCTGATGAAGTAGCATGGTGGTGGTGTCAGAGCCTGAGCAGGATGAGAAGAGAGTCTGTGTTGTGGGGCAACCGGTAGTGGGGAATGAGTGGCCCCAAGCAGGGAGAACTGGCATAGTGTCAGGGAGAATGTCAATAGAAATAGGGTATTGGTTACTGTATTACTTATCTATTTCTATGTAACAATTTACTGCACAACTCAGTGGCTTAGAACAACAAACATTTACTACCTCAGTTTTTGTGTGTCAGGAGTCTGGGCACAGCCAGTCTGGCTCAAAGTCTCTCACACATTACAACTGGAAGACTTAGCTGAGAGTCTCTGCTTCCAAGCACATTCATTTGGTTGTTAAAAGGATTCAGGTCCTCACAGGATGTTGGCTATGGCCTCAGTTTCTCCAAGACTGTTGGCCAGAAGCATCCCTCAGCTCCTTTCCATGTGGGCCTTTCCACAGGGCAGCTAGCTTGAGAGAGAGTGAGAGAGTGAGAAAGAGAGAGAGAGAGAGAGAGAGAGAGAGAGAACGAACTAGACAAAAGCCAGAGTTTTCTTGTAACTTAATCTTGGAAGTGACATCATACAACTTTTTCCAAATTCTATCATTAGAAGTGATTCAGTAGATCCAGCTCACACTCAAGGAAAGGCAATTTATACAAGTGGATTAATACCACTAGGCAAGGATCATTGAGGACCATCTTACAAAAATGTCCATACTACCCAAAGTGATTTATAGGTTCAATGCAATCCCTATCAAAGTCTTAATGACATTTTTTTTTTACCAAAATAGAAAAAAACTATTCTCAAATTCATATGAAAACACAACAGACCCCAAATAGCCAGAACAGTTTTGAGAAAGAATAAAAAAGTTGGAGGTATGACACTTCCTGATTTCAAAATATATTACAAAGTGACGGTAATTAAAATAGTATGACACTGGCATAAAAACAGACATATAGACCAATGGAACAGATTAGAAAACTCAGAAATAAACCCACACATGTACAGTCCACAAGAATGCCATGAATACATAATGAGGAAAGAATAGTCTCTTCAACTAATGGTGCTGGGAAAAGTAGCTATCCACACACAAAAGAATTAAATTGGACTCATATAATACACAAAAATCAACACAAAATAGATTAGGAATTTAAACATAAGACCAGAAACAATACATTGAAAGCATTTATTTGCAAAGATATGTACAGCCCTATGTTTATTGCATCACTGTTCATGGAGGCCAAGACATAGAAACCACCGAATTGTCCTTTGCTACATAATTGTATAAAGAAGAGGCAGTTCATATATACAACAAAATACTCCTCAGCCATAAGAAAAGATGAAATACTGCCATTTGAGACAACATGGATGGATCTTGAGACTATCATGCTAACAGAAATAAGTTGAGAGAAAAATTATGAACCTTATGATTTTACTCATATGTGGGTTTTAAAACTAAAAGTAACAAGTAAACAAACAAGAGAAACAAAACCTCATAGACACAGACAACAGTATCATGGTTAACAAAGGGAAGGTGGTGAGAGTAGCAGTGGGTATAGCGGGGATGAGTGGTGATGGAAGGAGACTTGACTTTGGCTGGTGGGCACAACAATGCAATATGCAGATGATGTATTATAGAAATGTACACCTGAAAACTATATGATCTGATTGACCAGTGTCCCCTCAACAAATTTAATTAAAAATTTTTAATCTAAAATTTTTAAATTAAAAAATATTGCCTTTATTCATCAAAAAAAAACCAGCCTGTTAACCATTTAATATATGGCCATCCGATCTATTATATACAGTATTTGCTAGACTAGTTGAGATTATATTGTACATATAATTTAGTATTCTGTTTTTCTTCCTCTCCACATGTTATTTTCATTTTAAAACTTCTTTTCTGAACTCCTTTTAGAAACAGCCCCAGATTCATTTTAGAGAAGAACCAGAGTCATAAAACCCTTGGAAAAGAAAAGCATGGAAAAAAAAAGATTGGGAGAGGAAACAATGGATCTGTAATTACTAATAAATGGCTTCCATTTACTTAATAAAACTCTGAAAATCTAAAGTCTATTTCTTCCTCTTTTCTGTATAGGTAATATATTTGTCCCTATTCACATTTGGACAGTTTTGTTGGGGTCAGTATGCTTAAGTGACTGTGTCTGGGGAACAGTGGGACATTTGGGAAATTTTTCCAAAAACCCCATTTTAGGGAAACCAAAAGTAAATTAATGCTGTTTTAAGCTACTAAAAAAAGGATATAATAATGTTGAGTAGAGTATTAGAATGTTAAACGGAAAGTATAGAGATTATCTGGCCTAATTCCCATTAATTTTATGGATGGAGAAACTGAGCCCTAGAGAAGTAAAATAAATCACTATAGGCCACACATTTAGGTCTGGACTAAACGTAGGTTTCCTGATTCCTAGATCACTCCTTTATACAACTTCTGAAACCCGTTAAATCAATTAATTAATCCCTGTAAAAATTGAGTGAAGTAGGTTAATGTTATTCTGACTTTAGAGCCATTTACTGAGAAAGTGATTACATATCTGTAAGCCAAAATGATTCTATTACAATTAATTATGTTGTTAATTACTCCAAAAAGCACAGACTTTTAATTGGGCTTATCATCTTAGGAATCAGCTTTCAGTTTCTTGGTAACCAGTTTAAAGATTACCACTTCTACCCTGGCTGGTGTGGCTCAGTGGGTTGAGTGCCGGCCTGTGAACCAAAGGGTCAGCAGTTCGATTCCCAGTCAGGGCATATGCCTGGGTTGCTCCAGTCGGGGGCATGTGAGAGACAACTGATCAATGTTTCTCTCACACACTGGTGTTCTCTCCTTCTTTTTCTCACTCCCTTCCCCTCTCTCTAAAAGTAAATAAATAAAATCATAAAAAAAATCACCACTTCTCATCTGGCATCTTAAACCCCTTTTACATTAGGCATAAAGCCAGTATTTACTTACAAAACTAAAGCAAATACAGAGTCATTATATTAGCTACCTCTCAGTACTCCTCCAAATGAATGAATGAGAATGGGGAGTGTGTCACCACTGGACTTGCATAAAGTATTAGAATGCATCAATTTTCCTGTTTGCTTTCCTTCCAAATGACTTCCGTAGGCTGTAGTTTTGTGTTTTTCTTTTAAATTATATTTTATTAATTATGCTGTTACCCTTGTTCCAATTTTCCCTTTTCGTCCCCCTCCACCCAGCACCCCCACTACCTCAGGCAATCCCCCCACCACTGTTCATGTCCATGGCTCATATGTGTAAGTTCTTTGGCTACTCCATTTCCTATCCTGTACTTTACTTCCCCATGGCTGTTCTATAACTATTTGTACTTCTTAATCCCCTCAACTCTTCACTTACTTCCCCCACCCCCTCCCATATGATAGCCATCAAAACTCTCTCTGTATCCACGATTCTATCTCTTCTTTTTTTTCCAAAAACAACTTTAGTAATAACACATATTTTTTAAAAACACCTACCTGCTGAAAATGAACTAACAAAATAAACAAAATCCACCTCCCTGTGCCCACTTCCTCCTATTCCTTCCAAATAAAAGAGGGGAAATGCAAACCCCCCCCCTGGAAAACAATAAAATGGCCCCAAAACCCCCAAACAAGGTAGTGCATTCCCCCAGGGGGTAGGGAATTTACACTGGCGCCGCTGGGAGCAGAATGGAGATCTTCCGGCTACAGAAACCTGCAAAAAAGACACTCAAAACAGAAAAAGAAACACAAAAGGAAATAAAATAGATCATGAGGCAATCTGGAGGAACAAGGAGCCAGAAAAGAGGGGTGGGCTGGGTGCTTGACCTGGCAGGACAGGAGCAAGCAGGAGGTCAGTGTGAAAGTGAGGGAGAAGATGGAGGGAAAGTAACAAGCAGAACAGCTTGTGTCCTTCCAGAGCCCTGGGTAAAAAAAAAACAAAAACAAAAACCCTCCTACCGTCCATGCCTACCTAACCTTGAGAAGCCCCCAAGGGGCTGAAGTGGGAGCAGCTTGCACAGTTGAGTCGAGGCCATGGCTAATCCTCAGAGTGAATGAGCAGTCCCCTGCCCCACTCCCTGGGCCTTCCCCTGCTCCCCAAAGCACGTCCCTCCTCAGCAATTAGTTATAGGATCCTCCCTGCTGCCACTATATCTTTTTTAAAAATATTTTTTCCATCAAGGTCATCTTCTGTTTTTCTTTTCTTTCTTTTAAATTCTTTTTTCCCCTTCTTTCCTCTTTTTTTCCTCTCCTCCTAATATACATTTTTTTTCACATTAGAAAGAGCTGCTTTGACTCCCTGTCTAGGTAATGTGGCCTAATGCAGTAGGTGTCCTGTAAGATCCAGTGGCACAGCCTCCCCTATCACCCAAGCTGGGTACTCCAGGTGTACCCTTGTGTGGGCTGAGTACACCCTCCCCCTGTAGTTGAGCCTTGGTTGCTGTTGGCAGATCAATGGGAGGGATTTACCCAGGCCAGTCAGCTGCAAGGATTGACTGTGACCACTGACCACCAACCTCCACCCTTCATGGAGGATCAGCTGTGCAGGGGCAGGGTGGTGGTGCTCCAGTGTGATCTGTAGCTGCCCACTGGGTGCACAGACTCTGGGGTTTCCCGGCTGGTGCAGGACAGGGTCAGCCTCTACCTGTGTTTCACCCAGGGCCACCCAGCATGAGCTACAAAGCAATCTGCAGATGGCTGCTACTTGTGTTGGGCTTGGAGGTTCCCGGGTGAAGCCAAATGTGATGCACATCTGGCTACTGCTAGTCTGGGCCTGGGGCCACTTAGCCAGAAATACAGGGGCTGGGGTTTCACTGAGGCTGGTTGTTGCTTATTCGAGAGGATTTAGGAAGATATGAAACCTAATCTGAGACCAGCTATTCCTATGGAAAAGCCATTGTTAGCAATTTGAGTGGGCTGTAAATTGGGTGGGGCAGAGCCTTAAGGATTCCCCAGGGTGGGGCAAAGAATGAGAGCCAGGTTGATAGAGCCTCAGATATGACACCTACCTCCTGGCTCTGTGGCTCTACTGGAGGAAGGCTCAGAAAAGGAACAATGGCCTCTGCCCAGCTCTCTTCCTGATGCCAGACACTTTCTTTCTTCCCCTTATGCTACCAGTGCCTTTCAAGCTGGTATCCTGGTACTGGAGCTCAGAGGGAGTGAATCTGAGTGAATCCATGTGTAGGGTCTTTAAGAGGGACTGCTTGGGACTCCAGTAGTCAAACCTCACAGATTTTTACAGCCAGAAGTTATGGGGGTTTATCTTCCTGACACTGGAACCCAGCAATGGGGGGCTTGATATGGGGCTGGGTCCCCTAGTTCCTGAGATGTCCCTCTCTTATTTTTATTCACCACAGATGGCTGTGGAACCAGCTTGTTCTGTGTCTCTGTGCTCCGACCAGTCTGGATGGATGTGGTTTCTTTAGTTCTGTATTTGTTGGATTGCCATTCAACTCAATTTCGGATGGTTCTGAGTGATGGTTGTTCTGTACTTTAGTCGTAATTCGATGTGGTTGTGCAAGGAGGCAAGCCATGTTTACCTATGCTTCCATCTTGACCAGAAGTCTAGGCTGTAATTTCTTATCTACCTTTTTGCTATATGGAATAAACAGGGCGAACAATAGATTTCCTTATGTAATTTTTTGTGGTAATTATTGTCTGAATATGATAAAATACTTGGTCAAAGCAGATTTTAATTAAAGTGCATAGAAGATTATTTAATCATTAAAGCAAATGAGTTGGAATTTTTAGTTCAAAATTTGAATTTAAGTGATTGTACTATAGACCTAGGGAATTGGCAAGTTTGGAGTTGAGGGCTTATTGCCTTTCCTCTCTTGAATTTTCTTCCTTCTAGTATTCACTGCTATCACGCTGTCTGCTTTGGCATCAAAGAGAGCTTATCTTTTCCAAAAAGGATGTATAGTACCCCAATTAGTTCCTGCTAGCATGAAAATGCCCAGACCCCCAGTGTCCTGGTCTCAGCCAGCAAGAGTAGAGGGATCGTAGACAGAGCATATCATTTGATTTTATTGACAGGGGAACTGAGGCCTAGACTGGCATGGTCACTTGCTCAAGGTTAATGACTGAGCTGGAATTCAAGTATCCTGAGGAATGGTTTAACCTACATGAGTCTTAGCTTCCTCCCCTGGAAAACAGAAATCAAGATACATATTCAAGTTATTATGAGGATCAAATATGACAAAAATAAGTGAAAACACTTTGAAAACTGCAATTTTGTACCAGTACCTTAATTTTTTAAAATTAATCTATGGCGCTTTCCTTATGCCAAATGTTAGTAACTAGTAAATGTTAACATGTGCCTTTTCCAAGTGACATTTTTTAAAATTTATTTTTCTATTACAGTTAACATAAAAAACTATATTAGTTTCAAGTTTACAACATAGTGATTAGATATTTATATAACTTAAAAGTGATCACCTCAATAAATATAGTACCCACCTGGCACCATACACAGTTATTACAATATTATTGACTATATTCCCTGTGCTGTAATTTGCATCCTTGTGACTATTTTTATAACTGGAAATTTGTACTTCTTAATCCCTTTCACATTTTTCACTCACCCCCCCTCAGCCCCCATTCCATCTGGGGACAATCAATTTGTTGTCTGTATCTACGAGTTTGTTTCTGGTTTGCCTGTTTGTTTATCAGTGTGTTTCTAGATTCAACATAGAAGTGAAATCATATAGTATTTGTCTTTCTCTGACTTATTTCAGTTAGCATAATACCCTCTAGGTTCATCCGTGTTGTCACAAATGGCAAGATTACATTGATTTCTGTGGCTGTGTAATATTTTACTGTACATATGTACTACATCTTCTTTATTTAATCGTCTATTAATGGGCACTTTGGGTTGCTTCCAGATATTGGCTATTGTAAATTGAACTGCAATGAACATAGAGATATGTGTATCTTTTTGAATTAGTGTTTTGGATTTCTTTGGATGAATACCCAGAACTGAATTTCTGGGTCATATGGTAGTTCTCTTTTTAGTTGTTTTCTTTTCTCTCTCTCTCTCTCTCTTTTTTTTGAATTCTTGTTTCTTCATTCTGTTCTGTTTGAATGTTTCTTTCTTCCTTCTGCTCCAAACCATTGATTGGTATCCCAGTTTCCTTCCCATCACTGTTGGTTCCCTGTAGATTTTTCTTTATTTCACATAATGCAACCTTCATTGCTGCCTGGGTCTTTTTTATGCTGTTGAAGTACCCAGTGAGTTCCTGGAGCATCCTGATTACCAGTGTTCTGAACTGTGTATCTGATAGGTTGGCTACCTCTTTGTTGCTTAGTTGTATTTTTTCTGGAACTTTGATCTATTTTTTCATTTGGGCCTTTTTTTTTGTCTCCGTGCTCCTGCTACGTTGTAAGGGGCGAAGCCCTAGGTGTTCATCAGGGCTGGGCAACCCATGTTGTTGCCTCGTGGAGCTCTCTGTGAGGGAGGGGTGTGAGAGGGAACAGTGCTACTTGCTCTGCTCTCTGCTGGGTTTCTGTCACTTCCCTGGCTACCCACAATCAAATTGGTCCCTTCTGGTGCTGATTCCCCATGGGTGGGCTTGTGTATGTTCTTCGACTCTGTGGGTCTCTCCAATAAACTCCCCTGTGAGGCCGGGAGTGCCTCCCACTGCTGCCTCAACCACCACAGGTGTTTTCAGTCAGAGGTTTTAGGCTTTATTTCCCTGCGTGGGAGCCCTGGGTTGTGTGGTCTCTCTCACTCCCCAGTTGTTCCTCCAGATTTATCTGCAAGCAAATGTGGGATGGCCCAGTCTGCAAGCCACTGCCTCACCCAGTCCGTCAGCCACCACCTTGCTGTGAGTCTGGCTGCCCATCTCCACCCCTCCTACTGGTCTGGATGAATGTTTCTTCTTTAACTCCTTGGTTGTCGGACTTCCATACAGTTTGATTTTCTGTAAGTTCTGGTTTTTTGTTTTTAAATTTGTTGATGTCCTTTTGGTTGTGCAAGGAGGCACAATGTATCTACCTATGCTGGAAGTATCTATCTTGGCTGGAAGTGTATTGTTGTTTTGTTTTGTTTTTTTCTGAGGAACGTTCATACTGTTTTCAACAGTGGCTGCAATTTACAATCCTACCAACAGTGTACAAGGGTTCCATTTTCTCCACATCCTCACCAACACTTGTAGTTTGTTGATTTATTGATGATAGCCATTCTAATAGGTGTGAGGTGATATGTCATCATGGTTTTAAAAAAATTTTGGTGAATTTATTGGGGTGATATTGTTTAATAAAATTATATAGGTTCAAGTGTACAATTCTATAATGCATCATCTGTATATTGCATTGTGTGTTCACAATCCAAAGTCAAGTCTCCTTCTGTCACCACTTATTCCCTCTTTACCCTCTTCTACCTCCACCTACTTTCCTTTCCCTCTGGTAATCACCATACTATTGTCTGTATCTATGAGCTGGGTTATTTTTTTTTTTGCTTAATTTTCCCAATTCCCTTCTCCTCTGACAGCTATCAGTCTGTTTTTTGTATCTATAAGTCTGTTTCTATTTTCTTTGTTTATTTTGTTCATTAGATTCCACATATAAGTGAAATCACATGGTACAATATTTGTCTTTCTCTGACTGGCTTATTTCACTTAGTATAATACTCTCCAGATCCATCCATGCTGTCACAAAAGGTACAATTTTCTTCTTTTTTATGGCTGAGTAGTATTCCATTGTGTAAATGGACCATAGCATTTTATCCACTCATCTACTGGTGGACACGGGGGCTGCATCCAAATCTTGGCTATTGTGAATAACTCTGCAATGAACATGGAGGTGCATATATTCTTTCAAATCAGTGTTTTGAGTTTCTTCAGATATATTCCCAAAAGTGGAATTGCTAGGTCACAAGGCAGTTTCATTTTTAATTTTTGAGGAAACTCCATACTGTTTTCCATAGTGGCTGCACCAGTCTGCATTCCCACCAACAGTGCATAAGGGTTTCCTTTTCCCCACATCCTCTCCAACACTTGTTGTCTGTTGATATATTGATGATAACCATTCTGAGAGGCATGAGATGGTATCTCATTGTGGTTTTAATTTGCATTTCTGTGATGATTTGTGATGTTGAGCATCTTTTCATATATCTATTGGCATATCCTCTTTGGAGAAGTGTCTATTCAGGTGCTCTGCTCATTTTTAAATTGGATTGCTTTGGGTTTCTTGGTGTTTAGTTGTATGAGTTTTTCTTATAGTTTGGATATCAACCCCTTATTAGATGTATCATTGGTGAATATTTCCCTGCAATTAGAAGGGTATCTTTTTATTGTTGATAGTTTCCTTTGCTGTGTAAAAACTTTTTAGTTTGATGTACTCCCATTTATTTTTTTCTTTTTTCCCCATTGCCTAAGGAGACATATACAAAATAATATTTCTAAGAGATATGTCAAAGAGTTTACTGCCTATGTTTCATGGATTTTCATTTTGAAAGAGGAGATCCTAAAGACATATTTAACCCTAGAGGAAAGAAAATGTGGGGTTGCCTGGGGAGGGGAGGAGTGGAGGGGGGAAATGGAGACAAATGTACTTGAACAACAATAAGCATAATTTCAAAAAATGAACACAGACTCATTTTGGCTGCCCCTTAAATCACTTAGCCATGTAGAGACATATATCTTAACAGTAAGAACAAAGTCTGCTTTCAGAGACCAAGGAGCTAAAAATGTTGTGAAGAGCCCGAAAAACTTCCTGTACAGTAGTTCTAAGCATTTGGGGTAGGGTTTCATGAAATAAACCTTCAAGTCCCTTTTAACAATGAAGTCTTGTCATTGTGTCATTCCAATTGCATCAACTTATATGGTTCTGTTCATGTGTTTTCTCTTCAGATACCAGAAATATTAATGCCATAATATGCTACAAATTTCTATCTTGATCTTATTGTTTATAATATATTTTTTGTTGAGATATAATTGACATATAACACTATGTAAATTTGAGGTATAAAATGTGCTGGTTTGATTTATCCTGATCTTAAAAAGAAAAGTAAAAAGGAAACAGAACCCAACACACTCACAAAATAAGGACATACTCTCACACATGCAGAATACTTTGACAAGTTGGGTTTTAATAACTTAAAGTAAATGTGAAGGAAAGGAGTCATAACTTTTAGCCTTCCAAGTGCCAAACTTGATGGAATGAGTCAATATTATTTAATGATACTTGTACGGAAGAGAAAAATTAATTTTCCTTCTACCTTTATAAGTTTGTTTGGCTGGTCTAATAACTAAATTAATTTGAGACAGATTAGCATAAGAGAATAATCAAATTTATTACATATGTACATATGTGGGTTCCCTAAGAATAAGGGACCCCAGGACAAAACAGACAGTTGAGGCTTATATGTCATTCTGGACTAAAGAGGAGGCAGGGGTTTGGGACTTCAAAGGGAAAGAAGGCAATTCATAGGTAGATGAGAAGGAGCAGTCATTTGGTAAACACTCTTGCCCCAAATCCAGAAACAGTGGGACAAACTTTGTAGATTCCCCCATGTGTCTGCCACACTTAGTTTATATTATGCTTACATGATAATTCCCTTCCTTTAAGTAGGTTTTTCTATCTGAATTCCTTTAGGCAGGTAAGTGTGAGGTAAAAGGTTCTTCTTGAGTCTTTTGTTTCTTAAAATAACCAGCTTAAAATAATTGGTATCCCAAAAAGGCATATTTTGGGATGGCAAACTCTGCTTCCCTTCACTTGCCAAGGAAGAAAATCCCAGTGTCAGTTTCCCACAGCTCTTTAGTTATTTGGATGAAACTGATGTCCAAACTGATCATTCCAATTGGCTGCCTGATATCTCTGTGGCAATGGGAATAGAAGCAGAATTATTACACTCTACTTTGATGGGGGGACCAAACCAAAAATTTAAAAATCACATTTTTATACCTCCAGTGCTTGATGCAAGTTAGATGTGTTCAATGACTAAACAAAATGCATGACTCTTGTAGGTCAGGACTAGGAGGGTAAGGAGCAGCTTACTCCAGACTTCGCATCAAAGGCTTAGAAGTGTGGGAGACCATGGCTCATTTGAGAAACAACAGGAACTTTAGTTGACCTGAAGTCTAGAGTGCTCTGTGGTGGATGTGTAACAGCTAGAAATGAGGCTGAGCAGGGGAAACCAGATCACGAAGGGTTTTATATTCCGTGCCATGGGTTTGGGATCTTATCCTGAAAGCAAAGGAGGAGGGGGTGACAGAATGGGAGTAGAAAAGGCTTTGAAGCTGGGGTCGGCTCTTTAGTTGGAACGTGATGGCATGGTTATATTTGTGTTTCAGAGATGACTCTGACTTCTGATGTAACGTGGATGAGGAGAGGAGCATGAGGAAGCCAGCCAGGAGGGTGCAAAAAAGATGGGGACCTGAGCAAGGCAGTGGTAGCAAGCAGAGATGGAAAGCTATTTAGGACAGAATGAAGGGCAAAAAGGTGCTAGAAGGCAGAAGCTACCACCTTGACAGAAGAGAGTGAAATTAGCACTCCTCATACAAACAAGACCCAGTGACATTTGCCACTAACCAAGTAAAAAACAGCACTGTGATAGCAGCAGTGGTGAGAAATAGCCCAGAGGTGAGTTGACAGCAAATCTGATCCGTGTCAGCCATGTGATATGGCAGCCAAGAAAGCAACTGACATCTTAGGGAGCTCAAGTAGAAAAGTCTAGTGTCTCTACAAGGGACAGGCCAGTCCCGGTGTGCTCTGTACCGAAGGGCCTGTACCCTGGGGTTGGGAGCATAGGGAGGATAGACTAACTTTCCACCTTCCATTTTTAGCTTTCTTAAAAAAAAGATTTTATTTATTTATTTTTAGAGAGAGGGGAAGGGAAGGAGAAAGAGAATGAGAGAAACATCAATGTGTGGTTGCTCCTCACGCGCCCCCTACTGGGAACCTGGCCCACAACCCAGGCGTGTGCTCTGACTGGGAATCGAAGGGGAGACCCTTTGGTTCGCAGGCCCATGCTCATTCCACTGAGCTACACCAGCCAGGGCTCTGCTTTTTTATACTCGTTTATTCAAAGGTAACAGGTCGCGTGGAGGTCCGCAGGCTAGGTATGTTGCAGCTTCTGAATGATTGTAACTTTCTGAGAGCGTTAAGGGATGACGGGAGCCCAGACAAAGTCTGGCCATCACTAGGAGCAACCACACAGTAGGATAAACTTTGCCTCTGGCTTAGCTGCACGATGGAGGCGGGCTACTTGAATGGTGTCTCAAGAGAAGGCGATTGGCCCCGTGGGAAATTGAAGGGGCGGGACTAGTTCATTGTTGCCGTTGGTTCTTAGAGCAAGTTGTGAGTTGGCAGCGAGGGGGTGCAGCCTGCGCAGGGCCGCAGCTGGGCGAAGGGCGCACAGGGCGTTGGCACCAGGGTGCGCGCCTGCGTCGCTGAGTTGGATGCAACGAGAATGCTTGTGTCATTCAACAACTCGGCTCGCAGGCCATAGTCTCACCGAGCAAAGGAGAGCATTGCCGATGCAACTGCGGGGGCCAGAAAGAGGCAGCGGCGGCGGCAGACCAGCTAACCAGTGGTAACGTGAGTGGAGACGCAGTGGCTTCTGAGGCTCCCGGTAAATGCCCTCAGCTCTGCTTGCAGAGAAAGTGGCCACGTCCCGCTCCGGCTGGCCACCCTGGCCTACTGGAGCTGTGGAGCCTTGCAGACAGGGCTATCCGGGACCTTCTGTGGGGATTAGGAAGGAGATGCACAGGAGACCGGGGCCACCCTGCCTGCCCCCGCGGAGTCAGGTTCTCCAGAGATGCGTCCAGGCTCTTTCCCTGGTCCTCTCCCTTCACCCTAGACCTTGCCTCATCTCCTCTGGCCCTGGAGCCATACTAGGGGGTGCTTAGGCTGCTGCTCCAGCCGAGCTCACTCAGGGCACCCACCTGGGGTACACTGACAGTGGTATGCCCTTAGTGGGAACTGAAGGTGCCCTCTCCTGTTTGATCCACAAGCCAGAGACGGGGCGGGGGTGGGGCGGTGCGTTTGCTCTGCTATGGGGACCTTGGCTTCAGGGATGTGTCAAGAGTCTCAGCTTGAGGTTTCCGGTACAGGTGCAGTCAGACCTTTTCCCATCTGACTAAGGGAGCACGCTTCTCCCACGACCTAGAGTCCTGACTTGGGTTACGGGTGGGCAGTGGAGCTAGGGCAAGAAGCAAGTTGGAGAGACCCACGCTGTAGGAGAAACTGCCATCCCTGCAAGCGGAGGAATCGTGGAGTACGTGGGACCCGCGTCTTCTTTGTTTTGGCTACTGCTTATTGCTATTTTATTTAAAGCCCACAACTACGGGAGAACTTTGCAATGCTGCTAACTCCAAGGAGTGACTTGTATTAGAAAACCGGGTTCTAGCATGAGAGACTGGTTACCCTTTGGGCCATTTCATTTTCTTTTTCTTTTTTAGATTGGGAATGAGGTCTCAACTATCATGTCCATTTGGTACTGTTTTCTTTCCTATCTCTGATATAACTTTGTAACTTCATGCTGTTGACAGTGTGTAAATTTGTACAGCACAACAGGTAGAGAAAACCAAGGACAATATAGTTGGCCCTTTCAATTTCTGTTTGCTTTTATTTTTTTAATGGGCTTCTCTCTTTTTTTTAAAAAGATTTTTAGACAGAAGGGAATGGAGGGAGAAAGAGAGGGAGAGAAACATCAATGTGTGGTTCCCTCTCATGCACCCCCTACTGGGGACCTGACCTGCAACCCAGGCATGTGCCCTGACTGGGAATCGAACCGGGACCCTTTGGTTTGCAGCCCCTGCTCAATCCACTGAGCTACACCAGCCAGGGCTGTTTTTTGTTTGCTTTTAAAAGAATAAGGCATTCTAGTAGTCACATTTTTTTTTCTGTGCTTTGTTTGGGAGGGAGGGAATCACTCAAAACGTGGGGTAACTTGAAGCATGGAGTAACTTGCATGGAGATATTTTTACTCTGATTGTTGTTAAGCACAGAGAAGAGGTGACAAGGGGAATAGGCGGCTGGCACTGGTGCTCAAGGGATCCCAGGTGTGCATATCAGAGGATGGGTGGGGCTGACTTGAGGTGGAGTTAACATTTGGGGGACTGGGCTAGCAGAGACCATTTTAGCTCTGGTGGGTCATGCACATTCCATATAGCCCAAGCCAAAGATCACACCTGCAGTTGGCCCATTTATCTGTGTTCCCTATCATATACTTGTGTGAAGAGAGTGGCCTTTTACTGGTTTCATGTGTCATTTCCAGGGTCAGAAGGAAAGATGAGGCACAGAGGTTTGGAAATGTGGAGATGGTGGTGGTGGTGGTGGTGGTGGTGGAGGTGGTGTGTAAGAAGGAGAGATGGAGGGAGGGAGAGAGAGAGAGATTTCCTTTGAATGCTGAAGCAGCATTCTGCCACAGGCACTTGCCACATGTTTATCTTCCAAGCATGCATTCCTGCCTTTGCTAGGAAGAGGGACTTTTGCTGAGTTGTTTCAGAGGCAGGGTGGTGGTACATGTGCAACTCTGATTTAGTGTCCACTTGGGTCTGTATGAGTACTATGTTATATCCAACGTGCTCCTGGAACTTTAAGAAACTTTAAAGCCAGGCTGGGGGCTGATGTAGACTAGTGCCTGGGGCCCAGTTTGAGAAAACGTGGACCACATGGAATCCAGTCCTACTTTGCTCAGAAAAGACAGTAAAAGGGCTGATCCACTTACAGGAGGAGAGGAAGGTCAACCATAGTAATAACAAAGCTCACATTAATTGAGCACTTATTGGGGATTAAGTACTTTACTTGCATCATTTCCCTTAATCCCTCAAAAATTCTATAAGGTAGGCCCTGTTGTCTTCTGAAGCTCAAAGAAGTTAGATAAATCACCTAGCTAGTCAATGGCAGGACTTGAACCCAGGTCTGTTTGACACCAGCTCTTGAACTCGAAAGCATTTTACTATTTAGTGTTGCAGAGAAGGTTTCATAAAAGAGGTGGGAGGGGCCCTAAATCAAGTTCAGCCTCGGATGAGTGTGCTTCAGCCTGCACAGAGTTTTAAAAAGCCATTCAATTAAGGGTAAACATTGAAAAACCAAAAGATTCTTTTTTAAAAAAATCAGGATTTCTGCCTTCTCTTGAAATGCCAGAAGGCCTGGTCTGTATTTCACGTGAGGAAAGTATAGCTGTGTACTATTGACCCGTTTAGTTGGGGTCTGAGCTAAGGTCATGGCCCCACAGTCTTGAGACCTACCTGACCCTGTAGGCTCCAGACCCCTACTCTAGGGAAATGAGACCTCACTTGCAAGGATTCTAATTCAGGATTAGCTTCTTGTCTTACTTTGTAATTAGGGAATTGTTGGAAATGCAGTAGAACTGACTCTGTGAAATGTAAATAATCTTTACACATGATGCTGTGGACATCACTGGGGAAGGGCTGATGGCCAAGGACTGAGCATTGTCCATAAGTGGTACCTGTCCTCTGGGCTGGGGTTTTGAAGCCTGCTGCGCTTGGGCCCCAAAGAGACATTCTGGCAAGCCTTGCTGTTCTCCTTTATCCTTCATTTGGACTGTTTTTCTTTCTGCTGAATACTTGGTGTGTATAGTATGTGGGTCAAAATGATAACAGTTCAGGAAGGAAAACAACTCAGAAATGACTACCTAAAAAGTAGCCTGTTAAAAAAGGTTAATCTGGAAGTCCCTGAAGTTTCTCCATATGTTCTAGATGGACAGGGAAAAGACATTTCTGTATTGGTCTTTGGGGTGGAGTTCTCTGTCGTGCAGATGTGACCTGCACTGTAGGTCATTTAGCATCTCTGGCCATCTTCCCACTAAATGGCAGCAATACCCCTCCCTATACCAGTTACTGTGACAACTATAACCCTTTTGGCCTTTCTGTACATGTCCCCAGGCTCTTGAAGGAGCACTGCTAGCACATTGAAAACTACTGAAGCATATTCCCAAGAATTCCAGCAGTCTTTTCATGTGAAGGAGCGTTAAAACCATTATCAATTTTCTGTGGCCCACAGTATCCTATGCTTCTGATGGCATTCACCATTTATTTCCTCAGATTCCAGTTAATTTTCTTAATTTCTTCCTTTTTCTAGTCTTGGTTCTTTGAAAGTGACTCATCATTGTATCCCCCGAAGAGTTTTACACCGAGTAGATGCTTGGTATGTACACCTGATTGATCTCCAAGTTCACCGATTAATGTTGATAGCTCTGGAAGCCTGAAAGAACAAAGACGTCTGCATTAGCATTGCACAATTCATCTTTATGTTCTATCATTACTATTTTCACTACTATGTGCCAGGCACTGTTCTAGGCTCTGAAGATAAAATGGTAAACCAGGCAGATGCAGTCCCTGCCCTGATGGAATTTGCAGACTGGGGGTAGAGAGGGATGAGATAAAAACATTAACAAGTACCCATGTTAATTTGATCATTTCATTGTTACGGTGAAAGTCAAATGGACTGATATGCTGCAACATACAACATGGCAAGAGTGGGAGCAGTGCTGTTTAAGACAGTGTTCAGGAAAGACTTCTCTGGGCCATGTGTGAAACATGAGAAGGAACTGGCCATGAGAAAATCTTGGGGAAGAGAGCACTTCAGTTGGAGGGAACCACAAGTGCAAAGGTCCCGAGGAGTGATGCTTTTAAAGAACAATAAAAAGGCCAGTATGACTGGGATGGACAGAACAGAGCAGTAGGGAACAAAATGAATTGAAAGAGATGGGTAGGGGACTGTGACAGGAATTCTTTTCATCCGCATGATAAAAACGTAACCCCCTGGGAATTTCCACGTCTCGAGCTCAGCTCCGTGGAAATTAACACTCCCGTGCGGGCCTGCGTAAAAATCATGCTCTTGGAAAAAGGAATTCCTTTAAGGGAAATTGGATTAACTTACTTCCTAGGACTTGTTACTTGCTGGGACCCTTCCCCCCGGAACCAAGGGATTATGCTAATGGTTGCCCGGAACATCTTGCATTGTTAATGAATAGCCATTCCCATTTTGCTGTGTCTGGAGCTTCCCAATAAAAACCCGGCTAAGCCACGCTCGGGGCTTTTTTCCTGGGATGAGAGGAATCAAGCCACGTGGCCCCGGATTCTTCCCCCCCCCCCCCCCGCGTGTCTCAGTGTGAGATTCTTCACGCATTCGGTTACGGTCACCACGGGTTCCGGCAGGTCCGATCTACCCCACAACAGGGGACCACATTTTGAGGATAAGTGGTTTGGATTTTGTTTAAAGCATCATGGTTGATGTTTCTCTCTCTCTCCTCCTTTCCTCTCTCTTGAATGAGAATAAAATAAACCCTTAAAAAATCATTGGAAAATGCAAATTTCCATGAAGATGGAATATCTGACCAAGTATATAGTAACTCCACAGAGTTTCTGTAGTGTTCTCTTTATATAGAATTTCTACAGAAATTTGTTATAGTCATGAAAAATGAGAAATGTGTTCACGATATCAAATCCTCCACTGGAGGATTTTGAACAGAGGAGTGACACAATCTGAATTAAGGTTTTCAAGGAAAGCATTTTAGCTGTTGTGTAGCATAGATTCTCTGGGGGCAAGGATGGAAGAAGAGAGAGTAGTATGGGAGGCCGTTGCAGTAATCCAGGTTAGAGATGGTGGTGGCTTAGAGCTGGAGAGTAGCAGTGAAGACGGAGGTGGATTTGGAATGTGTGGTAAAGGTGAAGTCAAACAGACCTGCTGAAGGATTGAATCTTGGGGAAGGGAGCAAAACTCCTGGCTTTGAGCTTGAGCACGTGGGTGGAGGGTGGGCCTGTTGGGAAGATGGGAATCACTGGGCGACTTTCACTGTTGCCCTTGTTGGGTTGAAATGTGAATACAATATTCCTCTTGGAGACATTGAAGAAGCAGTTGAATATCAATGTAATGGTTGGCTGGAGCTTCACCCTATATAAAAATTAAATGCAAATTAAAGCCACTATAAGTTGCCATTATATACTAATAAAGTAGCAGAAATAGAAATGATAGTGATCCAATGTCAGCAGGACTGCACAGGCTGCATGGGAAGTGGGCATGTTAATACTGCTCATACCATGATAAGTTGACTGAATCCTTCAGTAGAACAATTTGATAATATGTAATAAGCCATATGAACTTATTCCTACCCTTTGACATTGTAATATATGTTAACATGGAAATAATTTTTTTAATCCTCACCCAGGGATATGTTCATTGATTTTAGATAAGAGGGGAAGAGGAGAGAGACACAGAGAAACAGACAGAGACATCGATCACTTTTTTTCCTCTATGCGTCCTGACCTGGAATTAAACCCGCAACCAAGGTATGTGTCCTGACTGGGGATTGAATCACAACCTCACAACCTTTTGATGTACAAGGCAATTCTCCAACTAACTAAGCCACCCAACCAGGGTTAGAAATTGGTGTTTTTTTGTTTTTAATTTGGACAAAGATTTTCATAGTGGTACCCTTTCTTTTACTAGTATAGAGTAGTAGTGGTACTCTTGGAAAGAGTAGTGCTCTTTCAAAATAAAGAATTGGTGCCCTGGCCAGCATGGCTCTGTCGGTGGGAGCATCCTCCCATAGTACTTGAAAGGGTCGGTGGTTCAATTCCCAGTCAGGGCACATGCCCAGGTTGTAGGCTCAATCCCACTTTGGGGCACATGCATTGATGTTTCTCTCTCTCTCCCCCTTTCCTCTCTCTTGAATGAGAATAAAATAAACCCTTAAAAAATCATTGGAAAATGCAAATTTCCATGAAGATGGAATATCTGACCAAGTATATAGTAACTCCACAGAGTTTCTGTAGTGTTCTCTTTATATAGAATTTCTACAGAAATTTGTTATAGTCATGAAAAATGAGAAATGTGTTCACGATATCAATATCTGAATGTATCAAACAGGTACAAAAACCAAATCATGATCTATAACTACACTGTAAATCTCAGTGCTGTTCATACAGAAAATTGAAAATATACAGTTGTCTTTTTTTTAAAGATTTTATTTATCTATTTTTAGAGAGAGGAGAAGGGACAGAGAAAGAGCAATGTATGGTTGCCTCTCACACGGCCCCCACCGGGGACCTGGCCTGCAACCTAGGCATGTGCCCCGACTGGGAATCAAACCAGGACCCTCTGATTCCCAACCCGCGCTCAATCCACTGAGCTACACCAGCCAGGCCTATAGTTGTCTTATTTTTAAGCCACTTCATCCACTGTTTTTTAAACACAGCAAAGCAGTACAATGTTTACTTACTATCTCCAGCAACAAAGCTTTGGAACTAGGAAACAACCCTTTTGTAGAAAGCAATTTCCTTCCCACCCGCACCTGGTTATTGCTTACAAATGCAAAGTACACAGAACATCTGCTTTATATGAACAAATCTGAAAACATAGATAGAGATGCACCCTGTTCTGTAAAGTATTTTAGTCAGTTAAGAAGGCTCGTGCCGTCAAGCCTGTTAAATAAGATTCTTCCTGTATTATCTTTTGGATAAACTGCCAATATCTATCTATATAAAAATCCCCTCCTGGGAAGAATGAATTTGATTTTCCTTCAGTACAGGACAAAAATAAATAAATTAATGTAACCTTGGAATTTACAGGAATTTAAAACTGTCTCTGAATATAAAGCAAAACAAAACAAAACAAAGCAAAGCAAAGGGCAATTACAACTTTTCAACCCCGAGTGCCACTGCTCTACCTCTGGCACAGCGAAAAACAGGGTTGAATTGTACAGAGAGAAAAGGTGAAAGTGGTAGCAACAACAAGGATAGAAACGCAAACCAGAGAGAAAAAAACAAAGAGGAAGTTAATAAAATGTGCTTTGAGTGCTGCTGGAGACACAACTGGCACCAGGCTCACAGGTCCTTCTTCAATACAATACCTCCAAACTCCAATGAAGCAACATTTGTAGAGATACCTGTGTTTTCCCCAAGTCCACCCTCAAATTATCTGTGAGCCAACACACATAGAAATTACTCACATTTTGCTACACTGAAGATACACTGCCAATAGGAGGTCCTGAAGTATGCAACTATATACCCATAGTGGGAGGTCACATTCCAATTCAGTGACATTATCCTGTTCATCTCCAAAGGTATTCTCTACCAATGCCTCAGTTCTATTTCAATATTAGAACTGTCCCTGGGGCTGGAGGTGCACTGATTGAGAGCTCTCCTTTGGCTCAGACCAGGGAAGAAAATAATTGCTCTAGATGTCTATAGTGGACTATATGGAACATACCAACCTCTAGACAGACTATTTCTATAACTTTACAACTAAAGGCTACAGACACAGTACACTTTGAATAGGTAGGAACCAGTACATTTTCACGGGTAATGTATCCTCTTTTTCAGGTTAATCTTCTGTAATTCTGAGCTTAAAAGGCTATTTCTTACAATTCTGAATCCAGAGACACAATGTTACCCATGCCCTTAAACACACTGATTCATTCACCACCAGTCCAACAAAATCATGTTCCAAACCTGAGCTCAAGAACTCAGTAAGAAAAGCTTCCTTGACCCCTCTAGATGGACCTCTGTTTTGTCACAACTTCATCACAGGATGAAGTGACGCTCCCTCTAAACAGGATGATTACATGTTACTGGTATTTCTTTATCTTAAGAGAATATATCATCCTTTAACTCCCAATATTCCCAGACCTTCCTTAGTACCTGCCTGCACATGGCAAGTATTAAAAAAGATGTTCAACAAATGAAAAGATTATTGTTTCCAACAGTGACACAAAGTTAAAAATACTGTCGGTTAACAATCATATACAGCCCTGGCTGGTGTAGCTCAGTAGGTTGAGTGCCAGCCTGTGAACCAAGGAGTTGCCAGTTCAGTTCCCAGTCAGGGCACATGCCTGGGTTGCGGGCCAGGTCCCCAGTGAGGGGCGCGCAAGAGGCAACCACACATTGATGTTTCTCTCTCTTTCTTTCTCCTTCCCTTCCCCTCTCTAGAAATAAATAAATAAAATCTTTAAAAAAATCATATATACAACCCTGGCCAGTATGGCTTGGTTGGGGGTTGTCCTGCAAACTGAAGAGTCACCAGTTCAATTCTAGGTTGGAGCACATGCCTGGGTTGCAAGTTTGGTCCCCCATAGGGGCATGTACAAGAAGCAACCGATCGATGTTTCTCTCTCACATTGATGTTTGTCTCCCTTTCCTTCTCTCTCCCTTACCCCTTCTCTAGAATCAAAAAAAAAGAAAAAAATAATACACACATACCTACATATCCTAGCTCTTCATTCTACATTCTCTTTATTTTTTCTTATTTATTGCATTTCATCCACTTTTGACTTTGTAACTCTTTTCTCTAGTAGTGTTCTCTTGTCAAGATGCCACGACAGCAGTCCACCATGAAGAGTTGACATGAATTGTGACTTCTCCAGTCTTTCCTCCTTTAACCACGTTTTCACCATAAGGTATTGGGTAATAGTCTATTCTGCAGGGCTTGTATTCAAATAAGTTTACCTTCGGATTTTTTTAAAGGTTTTCTTTATTTTTATTTATTTATTTTTAGAGAGAGGGAGAGAAACAACAATGTATGGTTGCCTCTCACATGGCCCTCACTGGGGACCTGGCCCGCAACCCAGGCATGTGCCCTGACTGGGAATCGAACTGGGACCCTTGGGTTCCCAGCCCACGCTCAATCCACTGAGCTACACCAGCCATGGCTACCTTGGGATTTTTTTAAAAAGGTTGGGAAATACTGGTCTCTCAGAAATTACTTAGTAGTGCCAAGCATGGCCCCATGTAAATGCTGCTTTTGCCCTGTAGGTGGAGACTTGTGGGCAGGAAGTTTGCTGGTAATTTTCAGATTGGGAAGATAAAACAGAGAAGTAATACTGATGACTTCATGGTGTGCATTTCCCACAAATAACATTCTCACTATTGAGTGAGTGAGGCAAAAGTATGGAATATAGTCAGATACATTCCTTTAAATCCCTGATAGCTTTTGTGTTTTTTTAAAGATTTTATTTAATTATCTTTAAAGAGAGAAGGGGAAGGAGAAAGAGAGGGAGAGAAACATAAATGTGTAGTTGCCTCTCCCAAGCCCCATACTGGGGACCTGGCCCACAACCCAGTCATGTGCCCTGACTGGGAATTGAACAAGCGACACTGTGGTTTACAGTCCAGCACTCAATCCACTGAGCCACACCTGCCAGGGCAGCTTTTGTGTTTTTAATGTGAAGAAGAGAAAGCAATGAGTCTACTTCAGTAACATTGTAGTAAATTAATCCAAGTTATAAATTGATATTCCTGGTTGGAAGTGTCTGAAGAGACATATTCTACAACAAAAATGCTCCTGGTGCTAACAAAGATTGGGGCAAAAGACCAAAGATTGGTCAGCCAGGTCTACGACTGCCATGCGTATATCTTAAAAATTGCTCCCTCCTTTGCCATCATGGAGTGACTCCCATACTCACCAGCAGACTTACGTAAATGCATTTGTGCAGAAAGGCCTAACACCTTTCTTTAGGTTAATTTATTTTTTAATCATTTTTTAAAGGTTTTGTTTATTTTTTAGAGAGAGGGGAAGGGTCTAGAGAGAAAGAGAGCGAGAGAAACATCAGTGTGCGGTCGCCTCTCATGTGTCCCCTACTGGGGACCTGGCCTGCAACCTAGGCATGTGCCCTGTCTGGGAATCAAACCGATGACACTTTGCTTTGCAGTCCGGTGCTCAATCTACCGAGTCACACCAGCCAGGGATATTTTTATTAGCCTTAGAAACATTTAACTTTCACAAACATTATCAATAAAGGAAACATTAGTATTATCTTTTAAAATGGGGAAGTAAAAACTGAAAATAAAGTTGCTGAGAGATGAATGAACACAATTTTGGTTTTCTGCATTTCAAGACCAAAATTTCCCATTCTAAACTCTACTTTAGAGCAGGTTTTCTTTGAACAGTGGTAGAAGAGTTTGCTCTCAGTGGGACACTCACATGTCATGGTCACAAATGCATCATTGCTAAATTGCTGCAGATCTCCAAAAGTCCCTTGCTTTCTGTTTCCAAAGCCCACAGTGCCCCAGTAAACCCTTTAGGACCATCTTAACTAGGGAATTTCATCATATGGTGGGTCCTATCTTGGCTATATCATGTTATCACAATTCTGAGAGGGCCACTCATTTTAATAATGTGCTTTCAAATTTTTTCAAGATCAGCGTATAGGGTCAGCCTCGGTTTTAAAGTTGTTTTTCAGGTTAATGATGTGTCAGAACACATGAATGTTTATCCAAGACCTATTCTCTGAAGAGCCAGAAATAGTTCTGTTTGCTCAAGACTTCTTAGGATTCTGTACTAGCAAAGAATTTGACAATTGGCTGGGTTTATTTGACCCAAATACACCTTTGCTGCCCTACTAACTATAAAAATATGTAGATATAATTTTATACATCTTAAATGCTTACAAAATGACTAACTTTAAGGTTCAAAGGCCAGGAGAAAAAGAAAATTAGCAAAGAACTACTTTGAAAGATGATGTTGAGTTGTGCAGGTGGTCCTATGTTTTTCACTGTTTTTTTTTTTTTAAGATTTTATTTATTTATTTTTGCGGAGAGGGGAAGGGAGG